>JAJHUR010136808.1:0-26758 GCA_027495735.1 Lutjanus campechanus
CTTTCTTTTGTCCCGTCAACAATCTAAAGTCCAAAGACTCTTCATTTACTTTATACTGTATAAATGACAAAGAAAAGCAACAAATCTTCACATTTAAGAAGCTTGAACCAGCTTTTAATCAACTAATTGTTGCAGCTCAATTGTAGTATTTTTCTAATGTCTTTCTGTCTCTTTCTTTCTAGGACTTTGGGTGGCCTCTCTTCATCTCCCCTCCCCTGTTCCTCCTCCTCTTCCTCGTCCTCCTCATCCATGGATCTTTCCACATCGCATCCCCTCTCGCCGACGACCACCAACCCACCCAGCCTTTTTCCAGAAACATGGTTGCCCATGACAATGAGCCAGGACTTCCTGCAGGTGCCGGTCTCACGTGAAGACCGCAGCTACCGAACGGTGTACAGCCTTTTCCACAAGACGGTGTCGGAGACCAAGTTCAGGATCATTAAGATCCAGCGTGTGCAGAACCCCTTCCTCTGGGAGAAGTACAAGAGGTGAGCCACGAAGCAGAAGTGTGTTACTTCAGGTGTTTCCTCATTGCTGCAGATATCGTCTGTTAATTTAACCTCAAAATCATGAATAATTCCAATAATCCATTATTCCAGTAATCATAACTAGTGCTGAAAACATTTGAAGGATTCTTTTGCAAAAGCAGATATCCCCAATTTTATTTATTTTCCTAAATCATGTTTTTTTTTGCTCTCCAAGGAACATCAGTCAGACAGGTGTTGGTTTGTTCAATTTGCCTGAGTTGCACCAGCAAAGATTATTTCCCAAACCTGATTAATTCATGGTTTAATTTTAATTTATGTTGCAGCAAACTTTTAAACTAGCTTAAAATGAAGAGAGATTTAATTTAAACCTATTTTAAACCTTTAGTTTTTAATCTAACTTTAATTTAATTTAATTCTGTTGCACCAAAACTTTGTCCAGTATTAACGTTAAAAACTTATACTTACACTATAAACTTACACTTCAGAAGGTTTAACATGCAAAATGACTTCCTTTTTAGATGGACTGAGCTGAGTTGTTTGTTGTTTAGTCAGTTAGCAAAAAATGTGACAAGGAAACAATATATCATATTTTTTACTCTGTAACTAGCTCGCTAGAAAACAATGTAACATGTTTTTAACTTTTTAGCTAGCTAGCATTGTAATGTTATGTTAAGGAATACAGAGCAATCACAAGTTTTGATTAAACGGTATTTAATTTCAGTTTACATCAATAAACTTGGATTTGCTAAACTGGGATTAGTTTTTAATAGTGCAACAGAGCTCTGCATTAAGTTAATCTTTGTTGGTGCAACCCAGAATCAGAAAGTCTTCTGCTGTCAGGTTTGAGTGCTTTCATTTTTTTTGCATGTATTTTTTTCCCCTTTACATGCTGTGTGGTGCAGCTGTGGCATATAACTTTGACGCACTTGTGGTTGTTTTATTGAAAGTGACTCTGTTGAGCTGCTGAAATGATTACCAGCAACTCTGTCACGAGAATGGTACGATTTTAGCTTGTTTGATAGTAATTTGTTTTTACAGTGAATATATTTGATCACAGTTGGAGACCTTTATGTTATAAGGACAGAAAAAAGTCTTTCATATCTATGTTCAGCTTTGTGAATGAGTTATGCCAGAATTTTAGTGCATGTGGTTTCTGCTGAAATAAATGATTTGGTTCCTCTTTTGTCTTAGTTTCACATATTTTGCTGCTGTGGCTGAAAATGTATCGTTAGTCTCTTTTTTTATCTACATTCTTCTTGTTGAACTTGAGAATATGTGAGAAGACACAGCTGCATATTTACTTGAAACACGAACAAGAACAGTTCCTAACAACAAACACAGGGTGGGTGAGAAACAACGTGAGAGGAGGAAGGGAAAAAAACAGAAAATAGGGCAAATGGGACCAGCTGTGTGGGACTGAGTGAGAACGAGTCAGCAGTGGTGTGTGTGAACACGGAGGACGGAGAGATGTTTGTTGATGAGGATGTTCCTTTGACAAACACAGTGGACTAACCGCCGTGGTTAGAGCGAGGCAGGTCCCATCAGCTGTGACAGTTAAACTCTCCCACACTGACTGGTACCACACGGTTTCACAATGACTGACAGTGTGTGTTTATGTGTGTTACTCTGAAAGTGATGCCCCCCTCTGAATGTCAGTTGATTTCCTCTTCCCACACTCGGGTCGTGACAGAGAAACCATAACTGCTTGTTTGCGTGTCTGCATGTTGGGCAGGAAGTCGAGCAGCTTCGTCTTAAAAATCTGTATATAACTGTATGGTGGAAAAGTGTGTGTTTGTGTGCTTGTGTGCGGATGCTTGCATGCGTGCAGTGTCAAGTCACAAGCTGTGGGATCACGGGAGGTCAGGCCTGGGTCACAGCCTCTCTGTCTCTGGAACGCTTTCGCCTCTGCTTGCCTGATTGATCCGCTCAGTCCATCAAAAGAGCTCTCTCTGTGTGTGCATGTGTGTGTGTTGCTCAGGGAAACGGATTAGGCCCGATGTCCTTACCTGGTTTTAAAGCAAACCAGGCTGTGATCACAACTTTTGAATAGAAATAGAAATAGAAGGACAGCTCCCAGCTGTTTACTAATTCATCACCTGAGAGATGATCTGTCTTTGTGCATCAGTCTGTTCCCAAAAAGAATGAAGTGTACACAGGGGTTTCAGTAACTCTATACTTGAAGGGGTGTGCATAAGACTGTCATTACTCTGGCATAACTATGTCATGACACCTCTCATGAACATGAACATGTCTTTATGAATGTTTATGACTGTCATCATGTGTCAAGATGTCATTTTTTCGGGTTGAGTCAGCAAATTAAAGAGCTATCTTCATGGCTGCAGCAGCAGCCTACTTTAGAAACACGTAAACTAGCTTACCGCTGTCTGTCCATCAGGTAACTTTGTAAGCTAAATCAGCTTGATACTGTACTCTGTCATCAAACTGGCCTCATAACATTTAATGGCATCTTTATGACAAGTTCAAATGGTACCACTTTGCTTTTAAAGTCCTGGAAATTATTCATGGCACTGTTACAAAAGCGTTCAACAGTATGATGAAACCTAATGACATCTTTATGACAAGTCCAAAATGTATCACTTGTAGTCTTATGAAGGTCAATGTCAAAACCAACCACATATGACAGTTTTGACAGTCATGTTAAAAAATAAAGCTGAACAGTTTCTTTATGTTTGATAAAGTCAAGCTGTCATAACAAAGACATCTCAAACAATGTCAACTTTGCATTAAAATTTACATAATTGACTGAATGACACTTAATTACATTAGTTAGAAACATTCATAAAGACCTCATGCTCGTTACGACATAGTTATGACAGTGTAATGACAATCTTATGTCCTGAATACAAAAAAACCCGCTGCTGATTTCATCACCAAATCCCATCTCACCCTCTGCTTCTCTCTGCTCTAACAGGAAGAAGGAGTACATGTCACGGCGTATGTCAGAGATGGACCGGCTGCTGAGCGAGCGCCACCTCTTCCACGGCACGTCAGCTGACGTGGTGGAGGGCATCTGCAAGCACAACTTCGACCCCAGAGTCTGTGGTAAACACGCCACCATGTTTGGCCAAGGCTCCTACTTCGCCCGGAAGGCTGTCTACTCCCACAACTTCTCCAAGCGCTCGCCCAAAGGAGTCCACTGCATGTTCCTGGCCAAAGTCCTCACTGGCAGGTGTGTGTGGGTGTTGCACTCAGATAGTGGAAACATTTTTCATGTTGTTGGTAATGGATGAGATTTTTCACAGCTTTTTCTGCTTGCAACTTCATCACTGCAAAAAAATGCTGGTGATTAAATGTTACATGCAGTATTGATAGAAATAGTAATATAGCACATTTTTAGAACGTTCAATTGAGGAACCAGATGGGAATGTCTGGTTTTGGTTAACTAAATATTTGAAAAAACAAGTCACTTCAGCACGTTGATGCAAAATCCTACAAATCCAATATTGCCATAAACAGTCCTGTCCATTGATTTACAACATTGCCAGCAATAATCTAGCCAGAGATATTAAAGGGACAGTTTGGATTATTTAAAAAAGAAAAAAGAACAAAAACACTCATTCACAAACGCCCAACAAGGGAGCAAATATTATATCAGAAATAATACAAGGTGTCTAAATACACACATTTATATACTCTCCAAGCCTCCATGCTGCTGTTCTTCTCTGCTTCTCCAAACTGGAGGTGTGCTGACCGCCATTTATTGTAGCTAATACACTGACTTTTGATAAGTACCTCATACAACCCCTACATCAAATAATCTAAACTATCCATTTAAAGGGATTCTATGTTTTTGCCTCTCAAAGTATTTACTTCTGGCATGAGCTGCTTTAGTCTTGTTTGTTTCAGTCGGTTGTCCTTGCAAGGACACCATGCTTTGGTTTCACGTGTTAGCTGGAAGAGACATGGTTTTGTAAATGTTAAATTGAGGCTTCGTGTATCCAGTTTTTATTTGAGTTTCATGTTTTAGTGTCTCTAACTGAGCTGCTTGGTGTGTTTTACAAGTATGTTCCCTTCAGCGCACACTTCCTTTTAAACAACATCCCTTTCTGACCCCATCACTATCTCGCTCCTTCAAATTAAATTTACAGAACACATGAGCATTAATTTGGGTCATGGAAATTGCGAGGTTCTTTTCCATAAACCATCGTTCAGTCATGCTGCGCACCATCCTCCTCCCATTCCTTAAAATGCCAAGTCAAATCTAGAGCCACATATGTAAAACAGCTGATTTGGCTGAACCCATTATACATCACCGGCTTTGTTATGCTGCGGCAGACAGGCTGTGGTGTGGCCTGAGGATGCTTTGGTGGTTTGGAAACACACATACGACCCCCATCCTGCTCCACCACCAAACCTGTGTTCAATCTGTTCCACGGCACAGACGGAGACATTGCTTCCAGACCTGAGCAGGGATATAGACCAATAAAGAAGTGATCTGTACAGTGTGACCTCTCCTGTCTGGAAATATACCTGGCACACAGACTCTTTAACGTCTCTACCCACTGCCTTTCTCTGTAGCTGAAAATGTTCTTATTTTAATATGTTTTATTTATGACCCCAGAGTAGGTGGAACAAAAATTGATGGATTACTGGTCTTTAGGGCTTGACATGAATATTTAAGAGAGGAAAAACAAACTGGTTACAATGCACTGGCTCATTTCCTGTACATAGAGCATATTCATTTCATGCTCTTACAGCATCTGCTTATATTATTTAAGGTTCCTTAAAACACATACAGGAACAGCATGCTTGTCATCATTAAATTTAGAAGAGTCTCCTTTTAGATGGTAAATTATTCTTCTGTAACTGCACACTCACAGAGTTGAATGGAAATTCAATTCTATTAGCAACATTGTAATGCTGCATTATGAAATAACACCACATCATGTAATAACTCGACAAAATGTAATAACATAACATTTGTAAATATAAATATTTAATAACAGCTTTATTTTCTAATAATCTGCCACATTATTTAATAGCCTGAACATAATTATTACATATTGTGGTGGTTACAAAATGCAGTACCTTTTTTTCTGAAAATGTAACAATATGTTGGAAAAAAAACCAAACAATTGATTAGTTATTAATAATTAATAAGATACAAAATATATGTTTGTTTGTTTTTTACTATTTTTTTCTTCATTTTCTTTTTTTTCTCAATTTTCTTATTTTAAGTTTAGGGTCAAATGAGGTGCAATTACTGACATTTCTAGACTATCCATTAATTGTCAATCAAGACATTTTTTATCAGTTAAATTCTTAAAGGTGATTAATTGATTAGTGTTGTTACAATCATTTAATGACTGTATATAATCCCATCCACACAACTGACCTTTTCTCTGTTCTCTTTGTTTACACAGGTTTACTGTAGGAAATCCCTCCATGCGGCGACCTCCACCCATCAATCCTCGGGACCCCTCCAGTGACCTTTTTGACTCGTGTGTGGACAACTGGGTGGACCCCCAGATCTATGTCATCTTTAACGATGACCAGAGCTACCCGTACTTTATCATTCACTACGAGGAGGTACCCAGCACTGTCGCCGTCTAAGCCCCGGATCAGACCTGGATCTGTCTGTATTTGCACAAACTTACTCAGAGTTTGTTTTAGTCTGTTTTAAGGTGCGAGACGGGCAGAGTTTTACGCTTAAGATGAAAAGGATAAGAAGTTTAATCTGTTGCAATCACTTTGTCTGACTATACTTCACCCATCTGCTGCTTTAAACTGGTTAAAACAGTCTTAAGTTTGCAAATACTGAGAGATTTAAGTCTGCCATCAACTGGATCCAACCAGACTGGACCGCAGTAAGGAACAACAGACTCCGGATTAAACTGGACAAAACTGGACTAAGCAAAGGACGACACCTGTTTCATGCAGTGTTCAGAAGTGGATGACAACTGACAACAGCTGTGACCGCAACAGATGTGACTGGACTCATGTACCACGCTTTGTTATCTCGTATGAACAGGGGCCCTGTGGTGATCACAGGACACGAGAGGATTTAATCTACCTTATTGATCTGGAGCAGACGCAGGAAAAACCAAACCTAGTCCTCTTTATCATTTTGACTTAGTCGTATGGCTGTATATGAACTCTACATCAGGACACTTAGCGTCCTGCCAGTACTGTGAATGACCAACTGGCCGTATTATTCTGAGGAAGCAGCAACCAACCAATCAAACGCTTCCATAGAGAAACCATGGCGACACTGACCCCCATCATTCTCTTACAAAAATCATCATAGTGAGTGTTTACCCAGCCTCTGGCCCATACTTTTTTTTTGTTTTGTTTTTTCAAGTCTATGTGCTGCGTGTTTGAATCTTTTACTTTAGTCGACATGAATCTTGTGGCCTCTTCAAACAAACATGGACATGAGTTTCAGTGGGACTTCTACAGACGGACATCCACACATTGTAAACCTCCAGGCAGAGGTTTCACATGAAGCCAGTGCTGTTTCCCGGTTGGCGTCTTTGCCTTCGCGCCCACCGCTTTAGTTCCTCGCGGGGGAACTGAAGAGTGTACAGTTTCACGCTGGGACTCTGTGCTGCAGCAGCAGCGGTGGCGGCGCTGTAGCGTTTTGTCAACAAGCCCCCGCTGAAACTCATCTCTCTTGGACCGCTCTCTTGCTCAGAGACAGTAGACATGTTTTATTGAGACAAACTGTACAGACGTTCTCTTTGTTTATATTTGAACTGTGTGCCTTTTGTTCATAAAAATTTTATTTATGTTAGTTTAATGTAACATTGATTAAATAAAGAATATCAAAGAAAAAAAATGACTAATTGGTGAACTTGTGCTTTGTTCAAATCAGGTTGATTCAGATTTATTAGTGGGTAATTGTGTTTTGCTGACCCTCCTCCTAGACATTCCTGTAAACATTAGGCCAATCAATACTCACCAAAGGCTCTCACAGTGGGATCTGTAGAGGAAGTTTAATTAGGTCACAGCAAAATAACTGTAATATCGACTTCATTCATTAGAAATAAGTTTAGATAATACATAAAAGCAGTTATTGTAATCCCAGTTGTGTATCTAAACCTAAACTGTTTCTAAATAGAGTTAAAAGCATACTGTGCAGGATTTTCCTAAGAAAAACAATGTATAGACTCACAAATAATCCTTTCAATCATCACTTATGACCCACTAGAAGTGTATGGTGCTGTCTGTATATCCTGAGATCCTGTCCTTCCTCACTTTATTCACTTCTAGCTCTCTCGGGAGAAGGGCCCACTGTGAATGGTGCATGTACAGAATAGAAACAGACAAATCCTGCATATTCTACCTTTAAAGGAATAGTTTGACTTTTGGGAAACATTCTTTTTTGCTTTCTTAACTGAGAGTTAGATTTGAAAAGTGATACCACTCTTGTCTCTGTACAGACACAAGAACTGAATCTGGTCAGTTTTATATAGCTTTATATATAAAAGACTACGTGTAAACTCTGAAACATAAAAAACAGGTAAAAAAAAAAAAAAAAAAACTATTTAACAAGGTGACCTAGTTACCGATGGTGAAAGCAAAAAAAAATTATAGAAAAGAAAGAAGGGGAAATGATCAGATCAACAAAATCTGAGCAAGTAAACAAAATCAAGCCGGCAAAACACTTCACTTCTGAAGCGCTGCAGGTGGGGCGTGAAGCCCTGTGGAGGACAGATCAAAACCATGTCACAGATGCAACGTGCCCAGTGGACACTAAAGGCAGGAGATGGTTAGCTTAGCTTAGTACAAAGCCTGAAAATGGGAAAACAGCTAGCCTGTCCGTAGGCAGCAAAATCAACCTAAAAAAAAAATCTTAAAGATGCAGTAAGCAATTTTGGAGAAAGATGGTGAATTTTTGAGTCTTGTTATATATATATATGTCATCATATTACAGATGGTTTGGATTGGTGGCTCTAAGACTGGATTGTTGAGTCTCATTCTGTGGTCCTGATATACTGAAGTTTTGGGAATGAGACTCAGCAATCAGCCATTTTACTGATCTGTGATTGGCCAAACTCTTCTCTCACAGGTAGGATTTTCTAAAGCCTGAAAACAGAGCCCAGAGGAGGAGCAGAATCCCAGTTTTCTCTCAAACCGCTTGATTACATTATGGTTGAAAGTTATTATGGAACTTTTTCACAATGATGACAAAAATAAATTGCCTATCCCAGTTTTAAACTCACTAATTCACAGTTATATCTGTACAAAGACTGCAGTGTGTCTTACTGTAGTTTTAATTTGAGGTATGTGCCAGACTATTTTCAGTTGGTCTGTCCCGTCAAAGAAACAGTAGAATTCCTGTAACATCAAATTATTGTTTTTACATATTGTTTTTTGTTGTTGTGCAGATTAATCAAAGGATATATAATGTGTTAATCAGTGTGCTTTGGAGGTGCTTGTAGTTGTGTTTTTTATCTGATTCCTCCTGTTTACAGTCTTAATGCTACACTAAGCTAACTGGCTCCAGCTACATGTTTACCACACAGACATGACAGCGGTATCAATCCTCACATCTCACTCTGGGAAAGAAAGTGAATGAGTGTATTTATGGAAATGTCAAACAATTGCTCTAAAGAACTTCTGGCCAATACACTATGCAGTGGGAGAAGTGGTTTTACTGTCGGCTGTACCGCACCGCTGGTCTCAATAAGCGCTACGTGATACTTCACAGTCAGCTGTTTTGAGGAGAGTTTTGTTCATCTGATTATTTGTTCTTGTCTTGGTCCAGTGGTATTAAAATCAGAAAGGAATTCTCCCATGCTCAGCCCTCCTTCTGTCTGCCACCTCCCCCCCTTCATCCCCAGCAGTGTATTATCTGAGCGCCATGTCTAATGCAGTCCAGAGGGAGGCTGGCGGAGGTAGCTGTCTATCCCAGCCCAGAGACAGCTCACACGGGGTACAGCAGAACAACTCCACCCCTCCTCCCCCTCTTCCTCCTCCTCTGCAGCTCGTTCACCTCTCATTTCTCAGACAAACTTCTCCTTTCCGCCGTATCTTTCACCTCATCTCTTATCTTTCTGTTCCTAATCCCTTTATCTAACCATCCTTTCTCTCAATCTGGTTCGTTCTTGTTGGGGTTTTTTATTTGTTTCCAGAGCCTGGCTTTAGCTGCATTTGAGGACATTCAGGTCATGAACTCAGTAGTTATTTATTTCTTCTTCTTTTCTTCTTTTTGCAAACTCAAGAGTTAACTGAATAATTTGTATTCTGGCAAGAGTAAGACAAGAGCATTGCTATTGCTTTCATACATTAAATATAAAACTACACACTGCTGCCGGTTAGCTTAGCTTAGCAGAAGGACTGGAAACAGGTGGGAACAGCTAGCCTGGCTCTTTCTAAAGGTAACAAAGTCAACCTACTAGCTCACTGATTATACATGAAATGTCTTGTTTGTGTAATTCATGCAAAAACCAAAGTGTAAAAACAACAAGTTTGGCTTTTGTGCAGGACTACTTTTTGGACTACTCCTACAAGGAAGAGTTCCTACTCATAACCTGAAATATTGTTGAACTATTCCTTTAAAAATGCAAATAGTGGGTATTTTATGAGATAATTCAAATATTTGTAGAATCTATTGTGTTTAAATTTGGCTACTTTTAGATCAAGAAATAAATAAATAAATACAATCAGTTAATGAATAAAAGGTAAAGGAGCAAAATAAAATGTAGATCAAACCAAATACCAAAGGAAATCTTCATTTTGATATCTGGTCTAAATTATCTGAAAGTGGCGGTGTGAGTGTTGAGAGGATCATGACCTCATTAGATCTAAAATCTTGGCTCTGGCCTTGTTTATTTCTGAACCACACACTTAGTTTGAAGCAGTGGTTCCAAAACTTTTTGGCTTGTGGACCGTTAAAATAAAGCAGTGTCTTGTCATAAACTGTGAGCAGTAAAAATGAAAATTTATTTCTCTTTTTTACTACTTTATTTACAGATTTCAACAGCACAAAGAAAAATAAAACACCAAATGGAACACAAACAGAACAAAACAAGAGGGCTGCCAGACAGTTTACATCATTACATAAATAAGCTTTCAGAAGATGTTGTCACAATTCACTGTGGAAATGAAAAAGTTGATTTCAAGGCAATTTATCTCATAGATGTTTTGTTTAAATAGATTTATTTTTAGATAAACTTGAATCTTTTAGTTTTATAACCCTGCAAAAAAAAATTGCATTTCAAAAACTGTTGAGTAAACTTAAGGTATTTAACTATTTTGATTGCAGTACTCATTTTTGGATGTGCAACTGCAACATACTGCTCCTTTAAATAACTAATTCTTCTGCAGAGTAACACTATGAATTGATTTCAAAGATAATTTAAATTAATTTCACCAGAAAAATGGCAGAAAGTATAACTAAAACAAACTACAGCACCAAACTGATTGACAGCCTGTTTAAAAGTGAGGATCTAAAATCATCCTTATGTGGGAATCCTCATCCATCAGCACATTTCTCTGTGCCACCCTTTTTTACTCCCATTTCCTCTCCTCTGCGAGTGCACGCCTCTGTGGCTGCCTCTCTGCTCAGCTTCGGGTCACTGTGTCGTGTAAGACTGTCGTGCTGAGCTTCTCTTTTTGGCAGAGGAGAGGGGAACGGGACAGATAGAGAGAAGGGAGGGAAGGAGAGGAGAGAGGGGAGATAGAGAGGGATAGAAAGAGGGAGGAGGAGTTATTTTGCTCTCTTCGTGCCTCCTTGCTGAGCTGCGTGCCTGTCTGCTCCTCTCGTGTGCATGCAAGATCGCGCAGGTTGCCCTCTATTTGCCCCCATCTCTCTCTATCTCCCAGTCTCTCCTAGCCTCCCCCCTCTTAATCTCTCTTACAGCCTTTCGTTCTCTTTCCACTCTTTTTCCAACCTGCCCCCTCTCATCAGCTCTTAACAGCTTAAAATCCTTGCGCCCTCTCATCTTAATGATTCTACCTCCTTCTGTCTCCCCCTCTCTCTCGGTCTCTGTCTCTGTGAGTCATGCAGCGGGCACTGGCTGGGTCTGTTTGCCTGACTGCCCTCCAGGAATTGCTGCTGGCGCACAGAAAGCACTACTTTGTAGACCTGCTGGCCGCAGTTACAGAAGGAGAGTCAAAGGAGGAAGATGTAGAGGTGAGGATGGAGGGGATGAGAGGAAGGGGAGAGATGAGAGAGACAAGGGGAGCACAGGGGGGACAGAGGGGAGGTGGGGTTGCAGACAGGGCCATGCATCTGTGTGAGGAAGATAAAGGCACACAGAGTGAAGTATAGCCTTCATAAGAGCAACGACAGAACTTTGAATTATTCAAAGGAGTCAAGATTGTGTACGATGTTTGATGCAGTCCCACAGCAGCCATGTTTTTAACCCATACGTCATCTAAAGGAAGACTCTGAATGGAGAGCAGGCAGATACAAATCATTTTGGATGCATTTATAATTCATTTGGGTCTACATTAGATTCAAATGTGCACCTACACATACAAACATCAATTTGAATCTTATTAAACTTCCCAATCTAAATTATTCAGTGTGTAAAAAGGGGTTTGCTTCGTAGAGAAATGAGGCAGTTAAACACTCCCACACTGATTTGTAACACGCAGTTTTGCAGTGATTGAGCATGTGCAAAATTGCCTCTGCTGATTTTTCAATCAAGGCGTGTAATAGACTTGTAGTGTTATTTGAACCTCTAATAGATGATGCTGTTACCAAGAAAAGCAGCAGAACATTGCCTCTGTTAATCTGCCGCACGCTGTGGAACCAACCAGACACATTATTGCTCCGCATGAGATACAGTTGGCACAGAGACTCGTTCAAAGGTGAACTCTGCGTCCAACTACATGGCTGAATTTCACCTCATTTAAAAAATTTCACCTTAAGCAAATCATTCAGAATTTATAAACTGATGAGGACCCAATTTTAAATGTCCTTTTCCACAGAAACTGAGGTAAAACACATTTTAGAACTTTTCCCTAAACTGCTCTAGAGTACTTTTTAATGGGGAAACAGGAAGCTAATCCAGCAACTCAAACATATAAGAAAAATAGCAACAACAAGGAAGATAAACAATTAAAAGCCTTTATTGTGGCTGCATTCAAAATGCCAACATGGTTCAACCACTGCAGGTCCTTCAACAAGCAAACACAGGTGTGACCGTGTAGTAGAAACAGCCAATGGGAGGCAACCACATGACCCAGATAATGACATACCAAGTGTAACAAATGAAACACAAAATAACAAGAGATAACATGGAAAAAAGGATAAATATTTTAATTGTTCATAAAGGGTTTTGTTTGGTTTCCACGGCACATTATCAATCCAGAGGTCAGCTATGTTGGAGGTACTGAACATTAACAAAGAAACCAAATTTGCAACATTTCCTGATTTTTGTTTCCCTAGATGGTCAGTGTTCGTCAGCAGCTAGTTTCTCATCAGTTGACTTCTTTATAATCTGGTTTCATTGGGACTTTTTAATTGTTTCTATGTTTATGACAAATCAGCATTTTGATCCAAAAAGTTGTTCCAGTACAATGTAGAATCAGACTTGAAATCCTAAAAATATCAGATATTCAACCATCCAAAATGTAAACATCACTTGATCACCTATCATGTTACAATCCAAATGTCATTGACAGGCTTGGGGAGTAATAGATTACATGTAATGGGATTACATAATTAGAATACAAAAAAGTGTAACTGTATTCCATTACAGGTACAGAAAAAAATGTAATCTGATTATTACATTTAGTAAAAATGGGGATGATTAGCAGGATTACAATTTTAAAACACATTTGAAAATAAAGAACAATATACCACACAGTGTGCACACATTATAACACTCACAACACAACTCTGGTCTGGAAAATACTGTCATCATCAAAGAATTCAATATCTAACTTAAACAAACCTAAGACCAACCACTGACATTAGCTGCACAGTAACTGCTAATGTTAGCTACACAGACCAACCAGAATAGCTCTGGGTCGGGCTTTGTGAAAAAACAAAGTCGTTCACTGTTGGATCGTTTCAAGACGAAGGAGCTAGCTTGTATGGATTTGCACCACTTATTAACTGTAGTTTCTCGTGCCCTCTTGCCCAGTAAGTCCTTATCTGAAAGTTTGACCAGCTTCCACTTGTTTTTCTGAACTTTTCCATGGTTTAGAGAGTGGTCCAGAATTTAATGAAGACGTTTTTCTTGGGGCAGAGAGCAAAAGTAGTCTTTTCCATAACATAAATATCATTTACTATATCTATTCACTCCTGTAATGTGCAGGGTTCAGGAAGTAACCAGCCCATATTGAGCGTTTTTGTTTTTTTGTTTTTTTTTAAACAAGCGGATATCAAAATACCAAACATATATAAATAAAGTAGAAAATTGCTAGGGCAGGTCATTGTCAAGTATGCTTTTTAGTGATTTGTGAAAGTCTGCCCAGAAAGGTCTTCTCACTGGGCACTCCCAAAATATCTAGTATCACAGTTATTGGCTTCCTGACACCCACACAATTCCCTCCAGCAAAACGTACTTTCTGCTTTGGTGTAATAAAGAAACAAATTAAACACTTCCACCCAAACTCCCACCACATATGAGAGTTCAAGCGTTTCCACTGGAATTTACACACGTTCAGCCAGTTCTCGTTGATATTGAAAGATTAACACCTCTCTCCCGTTTGTCTTTAATGTATTCTGTAGAGTTTTTTCATCGAAAGGCCTTTATGAATTCTAGAGATAGCACCCTTAATTGAACTATGTGATAAGCACAAAAATATTCTTAGTATTGGATCATCAAAGTCTGTTTTATTTCTAATGTTGTGTTCAAAAATAATTGTGTAACTCAAGATATCTAAAAAAAAAAAGTCAGATTTTTCAAGATGATGTTCTTTCCTCTGGTTTTCAGTCTTTAAATTTTCACTTTTCTGTAAGCCAGTACAACGTTTTTATTCCTTGTGAGATCCAGGATGTAAATCTATGATCCATTTCATTAGGCTTAAAACTGGGATTTTAGTCACCACTGGATTGTTTTTAATGTATTATCTACTTCATATTCTCCTCTTAACATATTACAGATTTGTAATTGGGCTTTGGTCCATGGATTTTGCACGTTATCTACAGGGAATCTGTCGTAATAGTGTTTTTTCCACCTGTTTTTTTTGTGTTTCATTTGTTTTCCTGTGATGTTATTATCTGGGTCATGTGATTTTCTCCCCCCGACTGTCGCTACTACTCAGCAGCCAGTTGTGGTCGTAACAGTTAAAGCAAATTCAACCAATCCCCATGAATTCTGCACAACCTTGCAATTTTGTCCAATCACTAGAACTTTTCTGGATATTTAACCAATCATTGTAGCTTCTCGCAAGTTCCGCCAATCATAGCTGACCCCCATGCAAACATGAGGCCATGTTTTCATTTATTTTTTGTTATTTTTATATTTTGTAATGTTGTCACTGGTACTGAAAAGAACAGAAGGTTTGTCATTGTTATTGACATTTATCAACGCTCTGCGCACTTTAATGTTTTATCATTTTGTGCTTTGTTTGATTTTCTTGCTTTGTGAAATATCGGGGTGCACTTCATCATTTACAAATAAAGAATATTTTGTTAGAATTTTTGTAACCCTGATTCTTTTTGGTAAAGTTAGTTGGAACACTCAGAACAGAGTGACGTTTTATTTTCCTTGGAACAGCTTGCCTTTTTAATCAATGATACAAAGAGAGAAAGAAAGAGAGAAAGAAAGAAAGAAAGAGAGAAAGAAAGAACATCAAACATCACAACCTGTGAAATCCTGGGGGAACTGATTTAGGTGTGGTTACATCTGTGTTTGTTTGTTCAAAGCCCTGACAAAGACCAACAGTGATCAAAACATTTCTTGTAATTTAGCTGCCATAAAGGATTTTACTCTTTCTCTTATATTTTGTAAATTTCCTCCCTGTCTGTCCTGTTGTTTTGTCCCCTATTTTCCAAGATCATCAACCACATTGCTCATCAATGGTTAAGAACAAAGGGTCATCTCCTTTTCTCTGTACTCTTTTAGTGTGACTTTTTCTTCTTTTCTGTCGTTTTCTGCTGTTCCTTAAACACACTGCTCTCTTCACCTCCTCTCTGCTGCTCCGCTCCGCTCAGCCAAAACTCTCCAGCCCCATACTTCCGGCTTAAGCTTTTTCATATTGCTCTAATATCTCTGTCACTCACACACACATGCCGGCATGCAAGCAGACACGCACGCAGGAGCTTGCATACATGTGTTTACTTTTTTACACACATACACTCACACAGACACATGTATCTGGAAATGTCTAAGCTTTGGTCCGTATTAACCCAATATCTCGCTCCTCTTCTCTCACACGCATGACCACATAAACACACTGACTTGCATGCACATATGCATGCACACACACTCACTCACACACACACGCACACACACTTCCTGCATTAAGCCCAGGTCCATATTGCTCCAACGATGCCCAGCTGCAACCAATGAACATTCCAGTTACTGTTTTTTTTCCTCCCTCCTTCTCTATCATTTCAAATTTCAGCTCTAAGCCTTTAAGAGAGCCAGCAGCCAAATATGGTCAGGCTCGTGTCATGAACTTTGCGCGACCTTCTAAAGCGGCATAGAGATCGTGACCTTTAAGACCCTGCCTGAGGCTGAGCTTTAGGCACCGTTTGGCATGACCATGGAGAGAAGTCAGATGTGCATGTGCATGTATGCACACTGTCGTGGGTTAAGTCTGAGAGAGAGTTCACGACCTGCGACTTACTGAATATTTCTGACCATTTAGTGGCTCGTTTTACTGTCTCTGCATCCTCAGTTTATGACATCCTAATTATCTTCAGCACTTATTTTTATGTTCTTCAGCTGTTTTATTTCTTCCTCGTGATGCCGTAAAAGATTCAGGAAATGGAGCCGTACAGTATGGAGCGGTAATTCCCTGCAGCCAGCGAGTTATATTTCTAAACAGGTGGTGACAACTAACTGAGCAAACACACATACTCTCCAACACACATTTTAGTTTTTGCTCATTTTTCTTGAGTTTAAGTAAAAGATCTTTTGTTCACACAAGAGCTTTGATTCTCTTAAATCTTTGTTCACAAATTAATTCAAATCCGTGTTAGTGAGTGCTTCTTTTGCCAGTTAATCCATCCACCCAACAGGTGTGGCACGTCAAGAAATAGATTAACCCTTTGAACCCCAGTAGAATTCTATGTTGCTGCACTTAAAGTGAAAATCCTCATTGAAAAACATGTTATAAGAACAAACAACTTGGCAACTCTTATGAGATTATAAGTATGTTTCTCCAGGGGGCTATGGGGTTTAGAGGGTCAGCATGACTAAGTGCTCTCTAACACAGGTTTTACCACATTTGTAAGCAACATTTGACAGAAATAAACCTTTGTGTGCGCAGACAAATCTTACATCTTTTACTTGAAATCATGAAAAATGGGAGCAAAAAGTGCTCTGTTAATATTTTTGTTGACTGTATACTCATCTGTCTTCTCTCACAATATGTGGTGGAAACAGGTTCCCACAGCGGAGTTCATTGTTGTGAAAACTGAAGATGGAACTTTGAAACTTCCTGAAGGCATCAGATGGGGTTGCAGCTTGTTTTTGTCACCTGAAACCACATGAAATAGCAGGTAATGTTGCAGCTTTTGCCAAGATGTGGAAGTGGATACCATAATGATACCAAAATTCCTCTGAGCCGCCACAGTCTTATTGACATTTCCTTCTTGTGCATTCCCCTCTCAGATTGCGGCGAGCAATGTCATGATGAGACGTAGAAGACCCAAACACATGCAGGTGTAAAAATCCACCTGTGACCAGAAGAAACATGACCTCTTCGGCCCATCACTGTGCTCGATCTCGGGGAAATTAAAGCCCTCTGTTGCTGTTTGTGAGTACCTTTCTCTCTCTCTCCTTTAACATCATCTTTCTCTCTGGCTGTGCTCCACCAGTCCTGCTGTCATCTCCTGTTTATATAATTGGGGTTCAGAGGACTTGAGTGCGGCAGGGAGGGGGACAGGAGACAGGGATGACGGAGAGGAGGAGGAGGAGGCAGAGAGAGACAAAAGAGACTTGAGGAACAGGCCTATTAGGAGTCTGAACAGGCGGGAAGATTCAAATCAAATTGAACTAATCTGTTTGGAGTGCTGGTCTGCACCATCAGGGAGCTCGGAGGTTGGAGGACAGTTTGCAGTGTTAAAACTATGGTGGGATCATTGGTGCCCAGGTTTGCAGTCCTGGCTTGCTCACAATACACAGTCTACACATACTGTAAGGACTGAGTGATAAAAAAAAACACTAGCAGGGTAATCTAATCGATAATCTTTGGCTGTAAAGTTAATTTCAAACCCCTCCTCTTATACTGTGAATGACATGTAGGCTATATTGTCAATTTTATTTGAATTTATGGCCAATTCTGTTCTATTCTATTCTATTCTATTCTATTCTATTCTAATTGACAGCTTGTAAAAACATGTTTTCAACACATGACACAATGTTCCCAAACACTGGGAACACTGTGTAATGTTTTGATGAATGAATGCCAGGTCGTGCAGTGGATTAGACATACAGTACATAAATTGAAAACAGTGTAAATAATTTAACATTTTGAGGAACCTGTGATTCATAGTTTGTGACTTAAGTGTGCATTATTGTGACGTGTTGTTGCGACTGTCAGATGTTACAGTTGACTGTTATGATTCTCAGTCATCCAGGTCATGGTATTTGTAGAAAAGGTTGTCGTAGGAAACTACGAGACGTAGTTTGAGACGTTTTAGACGTTTTTAGACGTCGAGATGTCACCAGATGTCACCAAGTCCAGCTGTCTACTGCAACCTTTTCATAGAAACAGTAAGCGAAGCGTCAGTTGGGGCTGAACAATATGCAAAAACAAAATCTTATTGTGATTGTGATATGAGTCACAATTTTAGAGGGAGTGGTAATTTTTGCATTTCATTTTGTGCTGTGGTCTGTACCTAACTAACATGTTTTTATAGGCCAGGTCATCTCTGTAGCACCACAATGCTTTATTCATAATGCTTGTGACACATTTTGCCTTCACAGAAAATATTTAAATTAATATCTCAGCCCTAGCATGAATAAGGAAAAACTTTTTAAAAAGTTAAATAATGCTGTGACAACTCTGTGGGGTATTTCGCTCACTCAGTCCATCCCTATATATGATGCATCTTCAAAAGACTCTTTGGCATCACACTATACTTGAAGATGCAAATAAAAGCATAGAAAATAGGTCTTTGACACTCCCAAGAACACAGCATTCCTTTCTCTCTCTTGCAAAGTGCTCTTATTGAAATGCGTGAGAATCAGGTAGCTTCTGCTCATACCAGCCGAACCGTGCGTAATGTGGCCTTTCAAGGAAGAAAGACAGGAAGGATGGCTTCTAATCAAGGATTTATTCAGGGGCCTTTAACATACTCACACAAGGTTGCGTGTTAGAGTCTAAGGGTCCATGACTGTGTGTGTATCTATGTCCTGTATTTTCATGTGCATCTGTCTGACTGTGTGTCTGTCTGAAGTTCAAAAGGTTAATTGTGCCATATGGAGCATGCGTGCATGCAGGCGCATGTATGCCAGTATGCATGCAAAGCGAGCTCGTCTGTGCAGAGTTCAAAAGGTTAGACGTGCCACGGTGCTGTGTGGATCCTGCCTTAATAATTGAGGCTTAACAAGCACATGTTAAAACATCATGATCCCCTCGCACAGGCAGTCATGGCTCAGACATGAGAGCAGCAAAAACAGCTTGTTTGTCCAAACTCAATTATTCACCAGCTCATGTGCCCAATGTGAACCCAGTCTCCCCTGTCAGTCACCTACAGAGTTTCACCTCTGAGGTTAGTAATGGGAATTTTTTTGTTAACTTTCATGTAATTTTTTACAAAATTCTTCAGTCCTTTAAAGTCTTCACACATTTAAAATGTTGTGATGTGCAGTAGGAGGAACACACCTGCCCACTCACCTATTACTCACCAGTGAAAACACCATCAGTCTCCCTCACAGGCAAGGTGTGATATTTCTTTCTGCCAAACGGAGAAACTACAGGATGCTGGTATCAGCTTCAGAGCATGACTCTATACTTTTTATCTGTGAGATGAATCTAACCATCATCCCTGTGTTGCCTCTTTAACACCGAGACAAAACCAGCAGGACAAATCTGAGATTCAAAGGGATTAGAAAATTGATAATGTCAGTAATAACATTTCAGATCTGTCTGGTTCTTCTTTTAGGGCAGGATGACCATATTAGGCATCAGTATCCTCTTTACAGGTTGGATCATACAGGTGCAGGAGCAGGTATTATGTATTTTGTGCTCACTGGATTATAGCTAATGAATTACATTACACTCATAGAAATAAGGGTTCCAAAAGGGTTCTTCCTCCATGGCTCAGAACTCTGCGATTAATCTTTTGCTGTAGTAAATGGACATGAATACACCTGTTTCTACATATTTAATGGTGACAAAGGTGAACAGTATAGATAGTTATCACTTCTGGATTAATTAATTTATTTGTTTGTTTATCTGTTTATTTATTTAACCAGGTAGATCCCGTTGAGATCAATGATCTCCTTTTCAGGGGAGACCCGGCCAATACTTAAAAAGCTAAAGACAAAAACAATGATGACAATAAAACATATAAGATGAATAATTAAAACATCTACACACAGTGACGTACCAACCAATTCATTCACCGGTGTACTAATCAGAGCTTTAATATGAGGCCAGGAGACCAGAGCTCTCTTTCCCAGTTTTGTTTGTGCACCAAATCTTGTGATCTCAGATGATAACTACAGGTCTGTGTAACCAAAGTGCAAATGTATGTTGGGAGTTTACCCAGCATGGCTTTATAGTGTTACAGTTGATATCCAATTTTTTTTTCTGGGTGGTGTGATACCAGAAAACTCTTTATGATTTATATTTTGAATATGAAAACAAATAACCTTTATGTTTGCTAAAGGCTAATTTATTCCCACTTTACGTACAAAAAAAGATACGTCTGTTTCAAACAATGTAACCGTCACTGCCAACATACTTCCATGCGTCCTTTACGTTGGCATGAATGTTAAACTATACACCCACTAGAGGGCGCCGCTCGGAGGTAAAAGTTACCCCGAAGAAGAAGAGTCAAAGGTTTCAAGCAACAATCTTGAGAAAGAAGCAAAAGTGGAAGTTGCGCGTGGCCATCAAATACATCGTGACTTGTGGACGGAGAAGGGGCTACGCTGCTACACTGCCCCCACAACTTCCAGTGGTAGGCTACCGCTCCATTTCATCCATATCTGTAACCTTTTGAATGTGGAGGATGGACAGAGAGTTCCTGTCGTATCTGTACACATATCTAATGTTTGGCATGAATGAGCCTTAAAAATGCATCTGTAATTCTTGAGCCAAATTTTCTGGTTACTTAGTTTAAACTGAAACTAAAAAATGTTAAAGGCGATTAACTGAAATATTGGCAGATTATGTAATGTAATCTGAAATAAAAGTTTGACTTTGTCATTACCTATACCTTTATAAATGACAAAGTAAACTGAAAGAAGATCAGACTACATTGAAAATGAAGTTGAGTTATGTAGCTAATTAAAGTTCTGATGATGTGACTGTTACGGAAAATATTTTCAAAGTGACCTACCCAACCCAGGTTGTCATTTGAATGAATATCAAGTTGCTGCTTCCTGTTGTGTTAGTGTATGTGTTGTGTTTGTGTGTGTGCTGTATACTTGTGGTGTCCAAAAACTGGGAGTCAACTATACATGTGGGGACTGACCAGCTTTTCAGAGACCAAAATTCTGGACCCCACAAATTTTAAGGACTGTTTGAGTTAGTTTTAGGGTATAGGTCAGAGCTGGGTTAGGGCCTAGGGCAGAGATACTCAACAACAAATCTGATATAGATGAGGGAGAACAGCAAACATGGAAAGATCAACAATGAAAACAGGCAATTCAATGAAAAATGGACAGATGAATCTGCCTTTATACCAATCCTAAACCTGTGTCTCCTCCTCTGCCTCTTTAATTTGCCAAAGGACAGTTGCCTTATGCAAGTTGTTGATATCAAGCCCAATCTCAAGTGCTTCCTGCCTTGCAACACCACAAGAAAATTTTATTTATCTTTTTATCTGATAAATAACATTATGATTGTTTCTTTCTTAATTGGCCCCAGGCATTTTTATAAAAGTGGCCCCCAGTCAAAGTAAGTTGAGCTGGAATGCATTATGTCATTCATGTGTGCTCACAAATATAGTAACACAAGTCTGTGTGTACGTGAGCAGTGCAAACAGGCACACAATGCAAATGTTCAGCACAGCTGGCAACATCTCAGCTCTCAGCTTGGCCCGAGCACTGTGCCAGCGCTCATTCCCATGGCAACATTATCAAACCTTCAGCAGCCATGTGGCAGCTGTCTTACGTGTTCCAGCGAAATGGCCATTCAAATGTTGATTTGAATAAATATGCTCATCCTATCCATTCAAATTGTAATACGTGGAGCTGTGGCTGGAGAACGCAGTGTGCAGCGGGGAGCAACATGCAACAGAGGAGAGCGGTCTGGTCGCTCTGGGTGTTCAGTAAGCCTACATCTGGGGATTTAGAGTCAGGGAGGAGTGGAGGGAGGGAGGAGGCAGGAAGGGTGAGGGCCAGCAGGGGCTCATTCCCAGTGTATACAGGTGGAATTAATGGGAAGCAACAGGAAAAGACTGAATGTGTGCACACCTCCCTAAGGCCTCAAGGATTATAGCTCATGCACACATAGACACAAACACATGCACAGGCTTTTCACAAATACTCGCTCAGTCTTGCAAATCTAATCGTTACTCAGTCTCTCTCAAATCAAGTTCTCATAGACACTTGGTTTTGCATTTCTCACGCCCAGAACATTATAAATCCTCTCCACTCCTTATTTACTCAGATGTGTGTACACCTTTAACGATCAGATTAATACGTGACTAAGTTCTAGTAGTTGCCAAATGACGACTGGTGATGAATCAGAGCACCCATCCTGCTTTCACGCTCTGTGCCGCACTGTTTCTTAATATAATGGGCTGGGACTCCAAATGTGTCTGGCCACTCCCAACATGATGAATGAACTTGCATGTCTTGTTCATCCATCCAAGTCAGCCGAGGCTAAATGTGTTACAGCAGATTCTTGTCCCCAGTTGGACCCACGCAAGAGCTGCTGTGTCCACATTAGGTAACTTTATTTAAACATCATATTTTATTACAAATGTATTTTATGTGATTTATGTAAAATGTAACAACAGGTATCATACATGTCTGTCTTTGGAAAGGAAGCTTCCTGTTTCCTTAATACCTTACAGGGGTGGGTAGTGATGAGTTACAAGTAGGCCTAACACACAAGTAAAGAAGTAGTTTTTTTAAAGGATGTCTAAAAAAAAAAAAAAAACAACAGTTATATGATTAAGAGCAACTCCATTTTTAAAAACTCCTCATCTAACCTCAGCAAACAATTAAGTAACACATTATGTAGGTGAAAATGTTGTTAGCTAACTAAAGTTAGCTATGGTAGTTTTTTTGAATGTGAAATGTTAACTTATCTTGTAGCTAGTGGTCTGGTAATTGTGGGCTGTAGAAAGCATATAACTTAACCTGATGTCATTTTCAAAATATATAATATTCGCAGAGTAACTTGTACTTTGAATAATTTACCAGGCGTTTTTTACTTTTATTCAAGTAGGTTTCTCAGTTATTTTGCACGTACTTGTACTACTTGATAGATATTCACAAGGCTGCTCAACCTACCATTAAGTGGCAGACTCAGGCTGTCTGAGGGGCAAAGGTGAAAAAAACATCAAATGGACACCAGCTGTGATCAAACAGTTCAAATTCCTGATATAGATTTTTTTAAATGTAACTTCAAAGACTTCTACACCTCCACCTGTAATAAGAAAAGTTCAGGGTTGACTCACTGCTAACCGAGCTAACGGCACTTAGTTGGAGATAATTAGCTACCTGCAGTTAGCTCAGTTACCCCAGTATGTCTGGAAGCTAAACTGGGAGCAACATCATCTCAATGTGATTTCTGTTCTGTGTTCGTCCAGGTGGCCGATTCTTGTTCACTAATAGGCTGCTGAGCCTGGTTCTGTTGCCTGCTAATGGCAGCTGAGAGTTACGGTTAGCTAGTTTAGCATATAGTAAGCTAAAGCTATCTGTCGATCACAAAACTCTAAATAAAAATTGTTTAAAGCATTTGCATGGTTCACAGCTTACAAATAACATTAGCACTATATGCTGCTGTTTCTCTCTGTTGGCTGTAAACTACATAACATAATGTTTATATGGCGACCTCCAGTTATTACAGCATTAGCTCGTGTGGTCAGGAGGAAGCAAGCCTTGAACAAAATGGAACTTAAAGTTTCACAGAAAATATATTGTTTAGGCCTATAATTTCACAGTATCAAATTACTTGACGATAGCAGCTTCTGTCATGCTGTCTACAGTGGATTCAGACACCCACAACAGCCTCCTAACTAGAAATTTTTTGTCCAAAATCACTATGATGGAACAACTACAAAATTCTCAATGGCCAAGTTATCTTTGTTGTTCTATTTATCAGTCGAGATCAGGCTTACTAATAGAAGGACGGAGACCATTTTGATGTGAGTTTCATGAAGATAAAAATGGTATATATGATAATATGGCAGTATATGATAGAAAATACATTAAACTGAATATGTTTTGGGTTTTTTTCACATGCACATGGTTAATTGTAAAGGAGATGTCACTTTCTGGCTCTCTGCTAAAGACTATTATACTTTAAAAGACTGTAATGTAATTCTACACAAAATATGTATGCCACAGCAAAAAACTGACATTCATGTTTTCTGCTCACCTGCCCAGCTAAGTTGGATGTATTAAGTTCCATAACCAAAAACAGAGCAAGCCTAATATGATACACATGATGTCATATAAATAGCATTTTTTTTTACTAGATTTGCATAACAACTGTTAATTTTTGTGTTAATGTTACAATGGCATCCAAACTGAGCCGTTTTTATCCAGGTATAAGTCGCCATCCAACCAATGCTTTCCTCACTGCTTTCCTTTCATTTGTCTCTTTTCCACTCTTTATTTGTCTCCCTCCCTGTGTCCCTGTCTGCTGCGAAACCCTGAGGCCAAATGATGCAATAATAGGTTACAGGGAGAGAAGGGCATGAGGGAGGATGACAAGCAGGAGGGAGGGAGAGTGCTCATCAAAACCATTTTATTCTCCATCGTCCAGGTAAAATGTAAAACAGCTCTCACTGTCAGAGAAAAAAACAATGTCGGTTGCAGAGAAAAGAGTGAGTAAGGAAGAAATAAAGAAAAAAGTCAACACTTCCTGTGCTATGGGAGTATGCTGGAGGAAGAGTGGGCACCATGTGGGAGGTGGACGAGGGTTACGTGTTGTTTGAGAGTGTGTGAGGCTTGTGTACGTGCAGCGTGGTGTGTGAGCTTCGGTGGAGGTGGGGACCAAAAGAACAGGATGCACAGCCCTTGAGGAATGTGTACAGCCTGGTGGCACGTCTGTGAAACTCATCCCTCCCCTCGCCTGCATCACTTTATTTTCTCCTTCCCTCAATCTCTTCTCTGCTGCCCTGTCCCTCCCAGAGACAGACGGGACAGCAGTCACACAGGCAGCAGGAGGGAGATCTGTAAATGGAGATAGCGAGGACGATTAAAGGAGGGAGGATGAGTGTGAGGGAGACTGGTGACGGGTAGAGGCGGGGACAGAGGGCCTCTGGGATCTGGGACATTAAAAAAAAGGTCAGAGAGATTGCCTTTGAAGGGAGTGTGATGGATAGAGAAAGTGAGACTGAGACGACTGCAGTGAACGGGACAGAGAACACGATCCCATTATCACCCCCAAAAGTTTAGAGCTGTATGTCACATCTTGCTGCTGTAGCATGAGTCACCAGGGATCTCAGGGGAGCCCTGCGAATGACTAAAGCCTACAGCTCACGACTTAAAGGGTTGCCTCGTTGACCTTTATGTCACATGCCGTCTCCTCTTCTCCCCCTGCATACCTGCGGCCACATTATAGAAATTTACTACACTTAAAGTTAAGATTGAATTTAAAAATGCATTTTAAAATCATTTTAGATCACATCCCCAGTCATATTATACACTTATTTAATAATATATGCCAAAAAAATCCATTGATGTTAGCGTTGTATTTTTATGTCAAAATCATGAATAAGCTGTTAATTTTTTTCTCCCTGTAAAACAAATTGCTGAAACCAGCCAATTTCAACCGAACATATCATGACATCCACCTGTCAATCACCTGTTAGCAAGGTTGCAACAGTATGGTACATCAGTATGTCTTCCAAGCCACCTCAGACCTTGTTCTGCTTCACCAAAATATTGGCTAGAATTTATTCACTTTGGGGACATGTCCTCACGCAGAGCAGGGCTTAGCAACCTGGTCAACACAGCCAAAGAGGGACGCAACATGACCTCTGAGACCTACAGAGAATAACTTATCCAAAGTATCCAAAAATCCAAAGATGTTGTTTTTGGGAAATTTACAACAACACTAACTCAGGAGATAAATTAAGAGATTGGGCTAAGATAACAGACACATTTGGCATCCACTGTGTAAAAGCAATAAAAGAGCAGCCACACAAATTAAACAAGTTAGCTAACACTACCTTCAGCTACTGTTAACCAAGACTACAGTTCTAAATCAGTTCCTAACCCTAATCACCATGGTTACCAAATAGTTAAGATAGAACCAGCAAGTTTGGAAGTTTCCCTAATACAGCCCCTGCATAAGAATAAGTGGAAAAGTCTCTAAGTTCTAATTGCATCGTTACACCTGCACTTTTGCCTCCTCTATCACTGTGGCTCGTCTATGTATCAGGCCGGATCTTATTTTTTTTGACAAGTAGCCTTGGGCATGTTCCCTTCCCATTCATTTCATCCACATTCTTTTCCCATGTAAAAACTCTGCCTCCTCTATTTTGCTCTTGCACACCCCCCTTCCTCTTCCCACCCCCCAAAAAACAGCTGCTCTCCATTCGTCCTGATTATCCTGGAGACCAGAACAGAACAGACCATGTAACAGAACAGCACAGACTGCACTTTATTTACTGTGCCGCTGCATGCTGCCTTAGCTCAGGCTGGCTAACTAGCCACAGCAGGCCTGCATTCCAGCCCTCTGCAGTCAGCCTGCAAACTCTGTACAATACTTTGCAATTTGTAGCTGAAGTGACTCACCTTTCATAATAATAATAATTATAGTAATGAGGTTTATTTATATTTATATAGCACTCAAAACAAGTTTACAAGCTG
>JAJHUR010136808.1:26778-37809 GCA_027495735.1 Lutjanus campechanus
ATTGAATTTAAAAATGCATTTTAAAATCATTTTAGATCACATCCCCAGTCATATTATACACTTATTTAATAATATATGCCAAAAAATCCATTGATGTTAGCGTTGTATTTTTATGTCAAAATCATGAATAAGCTGTTAATTTTTTTCTCCCTGTAAAACAAATTGCTGAAACCAGCCAATTTCAACCGAACATATCATGACATCCACCTGTCAATCACCTGTTAGCAAGGTTGCAACAGTATGGTACATCAGTATGTCTTCCAAGCCACCTCAGACCTTGTTCTGCTTCACCAAAATATTGGCTAGAATTTATTCACTTTGGGGACATGTCCTCACGCAGAGCAGGGCTTAGCAACCTGGTCAACACAGCCAAAGAGGGACGCAACATGACCTCTGAGACCTACAGAGAATAACTTATCCAAAGTATCCAAAAATCCAAAGATGTTGTTTTTGGGAAATTTACAACAACACTAACTCAGGAGATAAATTAAGAGATTGGGCTAAGATAACAGACACATTTGGCATCCACTGTGTAAAAGCAATAAAAGAGCAGCCACACAAATTAAACAAGTTAGCTAACACTACCTTCAGCTACTGTTAACCAAGACTACAGTTAGCTGCCATTGGCTACTACTGGTGAACACCCTTAGCTAACACCACCATTAGCTACTGCTAGAAGACACTAGCTACTGTTAGCTAACACTTCTGTTAGCTAGTTAGTAAGTGTTCTACTGCTACAGGTGGAAAAGTGAATGTTAGGGCTGCGCAACAGTTATCCTAAGAGAGTTTATTTTAGGAAGTTAAGATGCTTATGTAACACACTTGACTTTTCCTATCTTCAGTTATGATAGGAACATTTAAAGTTGGGAACTATTCATTTATAATGGGTTTTTTTTTCTAAATCAGTTCCTAACCCTAATCACCATGGTTACCAAATAGTTAAGATAGAACCAGCAAGTTTGGAAGTTTCCCTAATACAGCCCCTGCATAAGAATAAGTGGAAAAGTCTCTAAGTTCTAATTGCATCGTTACACCTGCACTTTTGCCTCCTCTATCACTGTGGCTCGTCTATGTATCAGGCCGGATCTTATTTTTTTTGACAAGTAGCCTTGGGCATGTTCCCTTCCCATTCATTTCATCCACATTCTTTTCCCATGTAAAAACTCTGCCTCCTCTATTTTGCTCTTGCACACCCCCCTTCCTCTTCCCACCCCCCAAAAAACAGCTGCTCTCCATTCGTCCTGATTATCCTGGAGACCAGAACAGAACAGACCATGTAACAGAACAGCACAGACTGCACTTTATTTACTGTGCCGCTGCATGCTGCCTTAGCTCAGGCTGGCTAACTAGCCACAGCAGGCCTGCATTCCAGCCCTCTGCAGTCAGCCTGCAAACTCTGTACAATACTTTGCAATTTGTAGCTGAAGTGACTCACCTTTCATAATAATAATAATTATAGTAATGAGGTTTATTTATATTTATATAGCACTCAAAACAAGTTTACAAGCTGTTTTACAGCTGCCATTTTTACCAGGTATATTTATCATGTGTATTTATTGGTTTTCAACCAGAATTAAAACATTTCAGGACTGCAGTGAGGCAAATTAAATAATAATAAAACATAAGACATTTTAAAAATAAAACTGTGTGGTAACTTTAATAAAAATGCTTTGTGGTTGTATTTTAGCCAAATTACAGACTGACCCACAACAAGTCTAAAAGTGACTGATAAAGAGATGCTGCTGAAGCATTAGTGTAACTGTTGTTCCCTCCAGGATCTTGTGTAGGTAACACATGCTGTGGGCATGTGTGTGTGGCAGGTAACTTGGTGACAGCATGTGGGTTTTTTTTTTCTCCATGGGGCAAAACCCTCCACTGCTGACCTAGAAGTCTGACATGAAAACATTTTCCAGTCTTGCCCTGAACAGACATTACAGTGTCTGCCACATAACATGTGAACCTGTTCAAAACTAACTTCCTTTTGTATAGGAAAATACTATTTGTGTCTTTATGATCTTTTGTTTCTTAAGTAGTATATTCAACAAATGACTTTTTCTTATGCATATAATGAACTTTGAAATGTGTATATTATATTGAAATTAATATATAAATATTATATTAATACACTGTGAGTGATATAATGTTGCTATTAGTAAAAAGTAGTAAAAGTAAAAACGCTAGTTATCCTGGTTGTTTAGATAATAATAATGCTATTGTGTTTTTCATATTAAAAGAGTAGAGAATAAAATTCAAAATATTTGAAGAGGTTGTGGAAATGTCAGCGCCTGTAAACAATGAGTGTGAGTCACTGTGTGACTCGAGTGCCCACGTCTTGAATGAATGATTTGGTCATCAGATTTAGTGTAAGAGGGTCCCACGTGAGTCAGCCCGTGTTGGGAAACACTGACTGAACAAAGGTCCTGGTGTGAAAGAGGTGTAAGATGCAGGGTAATAATAGTGGTTTGTAGCAGAGACGCTCGTACATAAACGTGTTTCTTTTTTGACCTTCGACTGACTCTCACCCTCTTTAGATTCTCTGTGTTCACTTTCAGACAGGAGGACAGGATGGCATCTGTCTCAGAGACTGATCCTTCCTGAAGAGTTACAAAAATGTCAGCATTTAGTTTGCAGAAGTGCCCAGTGTTCCACTCACTCCTACATAAAAACTAGAGAAAGGGGATAAAAATGTTGTTTTGTTTATTTCTGAACTAACAAAGCTTTAACTGTACTAGTTTTGATGGTCCTCCCACAACCTCTTTGGCAGCTGTTCCAGATGATCATCCATCCTGCATTAACAGATTTCTTTCTCCTCTGTTTTTCAGTGTTATTCACAATAACAAATCACACTGGGATAAAGCTGTCTCTATGAGTGCTACAGTCCGTCATTCCTCCTCCGCTTATGCCTTTAAACATTGATCACTTAGAAACAGTTTTACAGTAAAACCAAAAGTTAGAGGATTTTTTTCAAAAGATTATTTTTCGGCCTTTTTGTCTTTACTTGATAGGGACAGCTGAAGATATGACATGAAAGGGGGTAGATGAATTGCTTTGCATCATTTTTTGTGAGAATGTTAAAATCCTCTGATTCCAGCTTCTTAATTATCTTTGAGCTTAGGACTGTTAGGGTGTTTCCACATTAGGTATGATTGCTTTGGGCTGTGCCAAAGTTCACATTAGTAATGTTGTTTTGCACCCGAGTAAATTTGCATCATCGCCTGCACAACATTTGTTTTTGCTATGGTGTAGAAATGCCTGCCAATTGCAATATCCAAAAAGCAATCCACTTCCTTGTTTTGGTACGATTAGTTTTCGCACGCTTCATTGATCCATGTCCGGGATGTATGGTACACAGTGTTCACGTGAAACAAACTGAACTTTGGGGTCATGTGTACTTGGATCTGGGCCCTTGATGTGAAAACCCCCTGAATCAGGCAAAACAAGGCATTTGAAGACGTCACCGTCACCAAACAAGTAACCGATAAAAGGTCAAGTGTGTAGGATTTCGTGTCATCTAGCAGTGAGCTTGCAGATTGCAAACATCCTGTGTTACTCTCCCCTTTCTAGCATGTAGGAGAACTCATGGTGGCCGGGAAACTCACAAAATTTGTTTGGTTTGGGCAACTGTAGAAACATGGCAGTGCAACACGGCAACCTCTATGAAGGAGGACCTGCGCCCTCTGTAGTTACAAATGTCTCATTCTAAGTTAATAAAAACACAGTGATTCTTATTTTCAGGTGATAATACACTAATGAAATCTTACTTATGAAAATTAAATTCCATTTCTGAGCTACTCTGTCAGTAAACCCTACAAACTGGACCTTTAACTGATTAAATTAGAAAATAATTGGCAAATTAATTAACTTCAGTAATTAACTTATTTTCCGTACAGTATCTTCTGACAAAAATGCATGAGTAATATCTTTATGGTGTTGTTTTGGTAACTCAGAAGTCAATGATTACTTAATGCATGGGACAGGACACATTATTCAACCGGGGTCACTGTATTTTCCAAACCTCAGCACTTAGCCGAAATGAAAAACACCTAACCTAAATATCTGGTGCCAAACTCAGGCACTTTGTTCACCAAACCATCCATCCAAACCTCTCCCTGAAGCATTTATTGCTGGATATGTATGTTACATTTTATGCATTGGGGGAAAAAGTTGCAAAGGAACTTAATCTATTCAGAAACTGTGTTATGTCAAAATATATTTGACCTCACAAATTAGTAGGAAACAGGATTACTGGTGTACCCATGTGCCCTGACCAAGTGTTCAGGAGGAACACTTCCCAACACTTCCTGTCCAATTTCTAAATGCTTTAAACATAAAAGTAGCACAAGACTTCGTCACTGACTCGAACACACACAGCTGAAAACAAGGTTCTCTTACTGTCACTTGCAGAAAAAGCCAGTAATGCACTGACAGCCTGGGTCTGTCATTTGTCTGTGTTGTGTTTAGTAAATGTTTGTTGTTATTTCTTTCCTTGTGTAACCTTGGCAACAAGCCTTGGGGCATCATGGTCCCCAATCATCTGATATTGTTTCGGCAGTCACGATGTCTCCCCTGACTGAACTGCACACATGTGCTCACTAAAACATACACACACACACTGTAGTTTGACAAGGTGCTAAAGCGGGGTTACAGGATATTGGTGGGCTCGGGGCTGCAGCATCTGGTTCTCTGGGAAATATCCAACACACACCCTAAACAAGGGAGATGGAGGGAGAAAAACAGCAGAGCTCGAGGAACAGATCCTTGTATTCACTGGGGGCAGGTTTACCTGTTCTGCTCTGTTTCTATTCCAAACTCTCAGAGCGTTTCTGCTGTGGAGGACCGTGGTTGTTTCGGGTCATTTTCACTGACTCAGTCTTAAGCTGTTTGTACTTACTGGCCAACTAATGTTTACTGCCAAACACAGCTGCTCGCTAAGATGGAGACTGTGGGGTACAGTGGAGAGCAGCATGAATGGCAGGATATATGTTTTTATAGCCTGTTAGTATTTAATGGCAGAAGAGAGCTTTGTACCTGGAGATATACTGCTGACATTACATGACAATTAAACAGAATAAAAACAGTCAAACTGCAACAACTTCTGACAATACTTTGCTTTTCTGGGTCTTTTTTTTTTTTAATTTTACGTGTATTTTGTGTTTTTCATGTTAATGTCTATAACTAGTTAAGTGTATCTCAGTATATCATACCCTGTACTATGTTTGTTGAAATATTAAAGGTTGGGAGGATTGAGTTACAACTGATTGACCATTTAATACTTCAGAATGTAATTCTGTTGTTCTTTTGTTTGACATTCTGCATCCAAATATAAAACCAGGTTCTGCCTGTAGTGTAGTGACAGATAACACAGCCTATGTCTTTTCTTTTCTTTCATTTACAATGGAACCTACCCTTCAACCAGATGTCCCAAGTCAAATCCTCAAAACAGCAAAGCCATAAAAGCTTTGTGGTAACTGTTCTGTAGCTGACCTGGACCTCTGACCTCTATGGGGCTGTGGAACAAGAATTTGCCATTTTTGAAAATATGCTATTTGCTTTCTTTCCAAGAGTTAGATGAGAAGATTGATACCACTCTCACATCTGTTATATAAGGCTAGCAGCCAGTTAGCTTAGCTTAGCATAAAGACTAAAAAACACTCTGTCTGAAGGGAATTATCATAACAGAACTTCTAAAACTCACAATTTAACATGCTGTATTTTGTTTGTTCAATTCTGACAACAACAAAAGTGTAAAAATGACAGCGTATTTGGGGTGGAGTCTTATTGAGAGGAATTGTCAGGAAACCGGTGGAGTCTTCCGGAAGTTATGGTGCGTTCCATTGGAACTATAAAGTCTGAATTTCCCAAATTCATAGCTGGAATTTTCAACCAGAGCGCCCCTTGAAGTTGGATTTCCGACTCAGGAAGTCAGAGGAACCTCACCAACCCCAACTCCAAATCCAAGATGGCTGCTGAAAGCTGAAGTGATATACTGTTTATTAGCACTTATACTTTTCTCTGTCATTACATCGGTCTAAATGATAAATGATGTTGTTGTTTTGAAGCATGGAGACGTTCATTTTTATTTTCTGACTTGTACTGGAACACAGTCAACAGGTCAAGAGTGAGGTCTTTCCCAGCTCTGACTTCAGAGTTAATTAGAATGGAGCACTGCTGCTTCCTGCCAAAACGTTGTCCGGCACCCAAAACCCTGTAAAACTGCAACTGTGTCCTATTAACACTTTGGTTTTTAGGCATTACTCAAACAAAATATAATGTGTTATTTAGTGAGCTTTTGTCATACCGGTGAGTGGATTTTAGTGACACAGCCAGGCTAGCTAATTACCCCCGTGTCCAGTGTTATGCTAAGCTAAGCTAAGCAGCTGCTGGCTTCATCCATATATTTATCAGACAGATATTAGTGGCATCTATCATTTCATCTATATTTCATTTAACAAGACGTATAAGCTGGCCTCAAAGCTGGACCCTAATGATCAGTTCATCCACTTCCTGAGAACACAGCTCACAGATGAGACACGTGTCTCTCTTCCCTCCCTGTAGTCATATCAGCACGATCAGCCTACATTTGCTGCTTGACAGGTGAAGGCAGGTGGGAGAGCCGTGGGTGTCGTTCACTCGAGAGGTGAGATGAAAAGCCCAGTACGATGTCATTCTCCGTCCTCCCTCTGTTCCGATTTCTGCTCCTGCGTTGGTGTGAGTCCGCTCTCGGCTCCAAGGGCAAACAAAAAGAGAAACGGCAGCAGGTTGTCAAGGCAACACGGGAGGCACACACACATAGACACACACACACAGGTGATGTGTGTAGTTTGTTACGTGTGTGTGTGTGCATACATGCTCAGACGCGTGGTGAATACGTCATCACAGTTCTGTTTGCAGCGTGAGTTGTAGGCTGGAGCTGAGGAACCTTTCACGACTTCAGCTGATGAGTGGGAATCTAAAGTTGGCAGCATGTCACAAGCTTTATTTATACAACGCTGTATCTTTAGTCTCTCGGCTAGTGTCCTACTTTAACACAGACTTTGGAAATGATGTATTAGAGCAGGGAAAATCACACCCACAAATAGATTTTATATTGAGATCACATTGATATATTGTTGTATGTTTCCTATTAGGTCTCTGAAAATAGGCTGTAGGATTTTTGAATGTCTGGGTGTGTGAACTTTTCTTCTTGAAGTTCCCATGAAACGGCTAGCACAGTGCTTATTGGTTATGTGTTTCCTGTAAAACAGGCAGATAGGGACGGATTTGTCATAGATATTGATCAGCATTAGCAGTAACCAGTAGCACTGTGTGTTATGCCACCCTGTAGTGCAGCTAAAGTGCTCCATGGATGAAGAGAGACAAATAATCTTTTGATCCCATTTAAATTTTGCAATGATATACACATATAATGTTTGTCAGCTTACAAGTTGCAGTTTGTGGTAAAACTGTTGAAGTATCGGACTGTGAAGATATGCAAATAGAGAGACTACACACCATATGATTGTGCAAGTGGCGTCATGACTTTCGCCCTCCAAAATCAAATGTTTGCTACTGAAGCTATGATGCCTGTGTGTTTTCGTGCTGGGAACAAGCAGTGGTTCTCGTTGTTTCTCTTCACGCCTGATAAAAGGACCAGGAGTTGCTGGATCAAACACTTCAGGTACAGTAGAAGGAGCAGCGATGTTGGTGTTGATGACATAAATCATACTGAGCGGTTTCGCACAAAACTAAATTTAACTATGACAAACATCATATGTGTAATTCAAGGAAAAATTCAAATGGGATAAAAAAAAATAGTAGTAGTAGCTGACTCTTCCCAGAGTGAGAGCTCCCAGTGAACATGATCAGACCTGGACCAAAACAGCTTCAGAGACCAATGAAGGTCTGTTTGATGCCAGGTAATAGGCCACAGGGCCACAGTCATGGCTAACTCCATATATTACCTCGCTACTGCATTCCTTGACAGTCTTGGAGGCTGTGTTTGTCCTGATGCCCAGTCATGTTCGCTCGAGGCTGCTGAGCCCGGTTTTGTTGCCTGATGACAACAGGTAACAGTTACAGTCAGCTACTTTTGCAGCAAATTGAGTTGAAACTGAGCTCCCAGGGTGAACCCCAGAAAATATTTTCTCCACAAAATTTGATCCAGTTTCACACAAATCAGTGACTAAAATTAAAAAGTTGTGCTTTGGTAGAGTGAGGCCCCCAGAAACTCTCCAGTCCACACCAATGAAGGGGGATATTCTCCTTCCATGCTGTGAAAGCATCATGAGCAGGAAAGTGCTTCATTGGGCGTAAATTTAGCGAGGCCCTCGAGTGCAGGCTGATGATGAATCATCAACAGCTTTTCATCATTTCCCAGGAAAAGCCAAACTCTGGCATGTCATTAAAAATACCCGAGAATCTCTACAAAACAACTTTGTAATTATTGTTGGGCCACACACTGATGTATAGGTGACAAATATTGCAATGAATATGTGATAAAAAAAAAACACTTAAACATCGATTTTGAGTTCATGGGAACTTGAACAGTGCTGTCTACTCTAAATAACAAGACATTCATCATTATGTTGCTCCTCCTCTTAACCTCTAAAGAACGTGGCTTTGATAATCTTCATCTCCCTTTCGCTCTGTCTCATATGTCATTCATGCGTCTTTTCTCCCCCCAAGAGTTGTGAGATAGTTTTAACGGCTGGGCGTGCCCGCACTTCACATGCAAATGTGGGAAAAGTAACGACCAGGCAAAATCAAGAGAAAAATTCAAAACAAATGCCTAATTAGTAGCTGGGGATTCAAATGGAGCCAACAACACCACAGCCAGTATAGCAAACAATTTTGAGAGGGGGAGCTGAGAGAGGGAGTGATATAAATGTCAGGTTTTAAAGATGTGTTAATGTGCACTTTCTGGTACAGAGAAAGCATTCATGACTGGCTTAGGGGGGTTTGTGTGTGTGCATGTGTGTATGTGTGTGAAAGCCATTGCTCACATCTGTGTATATGTCAGCCTTTTTTCTCATGTGTGTCTAGCTGCATGTGTTAATTAAATACGATATGCAGCGAGCATTACCGAGGGGAAAATGGATCTGGGACAGCTGAAATGCAAACACCTTGCTTAGCCATGCAAAAGATCAGACTGACACTGTTAAGTTCAGCTTTCACTGGCAGATTTAATGATCAAAGGATTATAATCTGATGTTGGATCGCAGCCTGGGATGAATTAAGGATTAATTTGCCAGATATTAACTGCGAAGAATGGATTAGGCAAGTATAGAAAGGAAAATATAGAGAAACTGGAGGATGTACTTCAACTCACCCCTGAACCTATTTGTTTACAGGGAAAGCAATTTGTCCCCCCCCCCCCTAGTTTTTCCTTACTGTGTTAAGAGAGGAAATGCTACGCCTGAATGTTGGCAGCCCCACCAGAGTCAATAACAGACAAAACAATATGAGTAGCGAAATTAAATTGGATAACTTTGTATATACGGCCATATCCCTGTACGCCCCTCCAAGATCCCAATCCTAATAAACTCTCCCCTGGTTTCTGCCAAGTCTAATTTGTTCACTCTGCTTGTGTTTCTGCAGAATGATCTTGATTAAGACACACACCCCTCCAAAGGGCTGGACCAACTCCTTATCTCACAGCGAGGAAGTGAGGAAGGAACCATCAACACTGACACAAAGGGTGGGCCACTTGCGATGTGAGTCGGCTGTGTTTAGGTTTATGCAGTTTTCCATTAGCTGTGTGGTCTAGAATTTAACTTATTCTAATGGCCGTGGGGCTATTTTGTTTATTTTTTTTAAATCTGGAAACAGAGCATTACAACATGGATACAAAGCAGGTGGTGAGAGAAGGATCTGGTCAGGATTGATGCTACGTGCAGGGACCACACAACGAATGCTGCGAACACTTTCCTGATCGGGCTTCGAGACATATGTGGAAAGTAAACCTCAAATGAAGTCATTCTACCTACTTTTCTATTTTCAGAATACAGATGATTCACATTTTTTTGTGATGTGAAGTGCAAAACATCGTAGGTCTACATAAAATAAAGAGATAGCCTACTGTATGACTTCAGGGTCTAGTGTGTAAGATTTATGGGGATTTATTGTCAGAATATTTCAGAAATAGAAAATAATATTCATAAGTATGTTTTTCTTTAATGTATAATCACCATATGTTTTTGTTTCCTTAGAATGAGCCTTTTTGACCACCATGTTTCTACAGTAGCCCAGACAAACCAAACAATGACTCTAGATACAGTCTTTCATATTTTCCACGAGACAACAAAGGTTCTCCAACACACAAGTATTCTATTGTCATTCAACTCTCTTTTCTATCTGTACTATTTGAGCTGCTGTAACATGCAAATTTCCCCGGTGTGGGACCAATAAAGTTTATTGTATCTTATCTTATCTTGAATCATACACACTGGTCCCTGCGTATGTTTAGTCTGTCTTTCTAAAAATTTTATTTGTGTTCCATTTATGTGTCATGTCATTTCATATCTGTCCATTAAAAAGCCACAGCTAGGAGAGAGTTAGCTTAGCTTAGCATAAAAACTAATAGTCCAAGGGTACATGCCAAACAGAACTGCAAAGTATGTAACATTTCGGCATTAAAATGTTTAGACCCATGTTTTATATTTTGTTGAGTTGTGTACATTATCCCAAATGCTTAAAACACTGGTCAAACTCAGAGAAATCTGTGTCTTACTCAACGTAACAGGGTGGTTCATACTAGCCGCTAGTTGCTATAATTTCCGGGAAAACACAGGATATGTTGGATACATCAGAGAGTGACGAGGGAAGTCAGATAGATTTTCATCTACAATGGCTGTTATTTAACAATGATGATGATAACTACCATGATTCCACGCTATGTCATGACATCATCAAACTACGTTTTGTTATTTATATTTTTTGATATGAGAAAGAACCATAGTGGCAGAAGTTACATATTCTGTGTTAAATAGTCCAACACATAACCTCCTGCAGCACCAGATGTTTTTACACTTTGAGTTTTGTACAAATTCAACA
>JAJHUR010136809.1:0-36998 GCA_027495735.1 Lutjanus campechanus
TATGTCTTTGAAATTCATACAGCAACACTGAAGTGTTTGTCTTGGTAATGCTCTTTCAGAGGACCTGTATCATGACAAGGATCAGTCAACCCATTAAGTAACTAATAGAGGCTGAACAGTTTTCTAATCCCTTGATTAACAGAGCTCAGGGAGTAGATGGAAGTAAAGTCAAAGCCCCATCAAGACAACATTGCCACGCTATTTGTGATTTTTACTTTGCCTCTGTCTTTATATTTTATTTGGCCTAAATGTTTCCTTGTTGTCTCTTTAGATTCTTGTGATTTTCATTTTCTGTTCAAGTTTATCGTTGTATTTGTTTGTGTTCACATGAGTTACGTTTGTGTACGTATGCATGTTTGTATGAGCTTTCAAAAATGTGTGTGAGTGTGTATTAAAGTGCGTACATGAGCAAGCATACATCATGGTGTGCATGTCTTTGCATGTGAGATTATGTTTAGTTCTTCCTGCTGTGACACCCAACCTTGGGTTTGTTATGTACTGCAAAGAAATTAGAGATGTGAGAGGTGGGTGAGGGAAAGTTTGTTAGTGAATTATTCTTAGCCTTCTGTCAGAGCCACACGCACGACATTTTCCAAGGAAAGGATTCACACATCCTTTGCAGAGGTCTGTCAACTGGCTTAAAACTCTGCTGTGGAAATGTGCTGGAACCAAACCAATGCTATAAACATTGTTCAGTTTCCCATTAATATTAGTAAGGCAATTTGGAAATAAACTCAACAAACACACTGACTACTCTGGAATGAATGTGGTGCAAAATGACAAAAGAAGCTGTAACTTTTTGATCTATCCTCTACATTAATGTGATTTTCAAACATTTTGACCTCATATGGCTTCAGCCCAGGTTGAACTTGATGTTAAACTGTTGAACATAAAAGAATGGATGTAAAAAACTTTCCTCCATTTGCTAAAAAAAACGATTCTTCCACAGTGGGTGTTATATACAGTATGAAGCCCTCTCTTTGTGAATAATTTAAAACAAAGACAAAATAAGAATTCTGCATTGTTATCTATGATTCTGCTGCAGAGTCTACAGTCTATCACCAGCTGGACAAAGACAACACAAGGGTGGATATTTATCCATTGAAAACAGTGACAGCACAGCAGGATAAAAAGTTTTCTCAACCATCAAAACCTGTGCAAAACTTTTTTCAGGTTTTTTCAGGGCAGTGCAAGAGTGTTTACTTTCTTCAAAATAAAGCCATAAATTTCATGGATTTAGTTTTCTCATCTCCACCTCCTGTTTTGAGTCTTAAATTACCATCATAACAGAGTGAAGCCACCATAAGGCCAAAAGATAGAGCTCTGAAAAGCTCCAACAAATCAGTTAATCTATGGTGGAACAGAGCTCAATTAAAAATAGTTACCTGAACATGTGGGCACACAGTAAAAATATAGTAGATCTACTGTGGTATTTAAGATTGTTGCATCAAATCAGTGCAGCCTAAAGTAATTGCAAGTGGTATATACATTGACAATATTTAACAGCACTCCCACTAATTCCAAGTATTTACCACTTAGAGGGCCAGCACATCTGTTACTCCCACCCTATTTTCTTTTAATCACAAAGTCTTGTTTGATGAGACAATTATTTCCAACTTCAAATTGCAGGCTATTTTTAAAAATGCATTACCAAAATCCCCAGAGATGACAGCAGAAGCCTCTCTTTTCATCCTTTCAGCACCGTGTTTGTAAGATTTATTCAACTGAGATGTTAGTCAAGCGGTGACTAAGGCCATGTCCACTCTATGTGGATAAATTTGAAAATTGAAAGCGGCTTTCATGTGTCAAAAGCTTTCAGTCCACACTTAGTACATAAAACAGTGATTTGACTGAGGGTCATAAATGCTACCTGTCAAAAAGACCAGTAATTTCTGGCCTATTAGTGTTGAAAGCTTTAGTCAAAAAATTTATTTGCACCTGTGTTTTGTAAAGCAGAAATGTTGACATACAAAGTAAAATACCTTTCAGCTTGGCAGTGTACCTCTCTTGGGAAAAGCAGGTAGTGTTGCATGATTTTTGGGATATGGGCTCTATCTTTCCTTGGCACAGAGTTGTCATTTTCTCACCCAGCGCCCAAATAAAATAAAATAGCGACAGCAATGTCCTTGCCCCCATCTGTGCACCCATGGGTGTTTTGGTCATTGACCAACAAAAACCAAGTCTAAAGTCAATGGCACAGTATTTTCCTGCTATTTAAAAGGCACATTACTTAGATAGTAAGATGCACCCTCAGGCAGGTTCACAATGTGTGTACACTCTGCTTCTAGGGTACTGCAGTTAATCCGTGTGTCATAAAAATTAATATTCTGATTTACGGCAGAAGGGCTACAGGTGGGTGAAATAGGATAAAGCTTCCCCAACTGTGCCCATTTACACACGAGGCACAGCAGCTGTAACTTCATTGATTGTTTAAATCCGATAAGATTGGTCAGTCCGTTAATCAGTGTCCTGTGTTCTACACATCCAAAACATCACACACACAGTTCATACAGTGAAATTGTTGGAGTAAAGCAGCTGTATAAATCCTGACCTCAACCAGAGTTGTCTAAAATACGATCTCCTCTGTTTCCTTTGGAGTTTCCTCTATCCTGTCCCGTTAATAACTATAGAACACATGGAAAAGCCGTGCAAGCTTTCCAGGTGATCCTTTTATTGTGTGTTATATTGATAAAGGAGTGTTTTCTTTAGTGTTTTACTTTAATGATTTAAGATGTAGCTTTCATTCATTTATTTAGTAACATTTACCTGCATGCTGTAATGTAATGCTTCATCCTATTTCATCCACCTGCAGCCCATCTGCTATTAATCATAATGTTAATTTTTATGATCCGTCTCATCCGACGCACTCTTTAACTGCAGTGTTTGCATCACTTCTATAGCTCGCTGAATTCATCATTTAAATAGCAATGTGCCAGAGGCAGGTGCACGGCTTTTAAAGGGAATAAGAGATGGAACTTGGTTCAATTCATGTCACGCCCAAAACACACCTACGATTAGTTAAGAGAAACAACCCTTTTACTCCTTGCGCCTTATAGAGCATCCATTTATACAGAGCTTAAACAGCAAAGTTAGAGTTTGACATGTCCTAAATGTAGGTGTGATGTGCACCATGTTATGTAAATTACGATTACAGATTATGTGATTAGGTGATCGTGTTAAAAGGAAAAAAACTTTGAGCTAAAAACCAAACTGCTCACAAAAAGCAGCATGTTAAAGGGGAAAAAATTAGATTTATGAATGACAGTGAGGGGTTCACTGGCATGTCAGGACATACACAAAGGTAATTGACTTCATGGACATATTAGTGGTCCTTTATATGAAACAGTGACCAATGTACTCTAAAGCTATTACACTGACAAAGTCCTGCATTTCAAATTCAATGAAATCTCCATTTATCTTCTCCAATTACCCATGGCACCCAATTACTTATTCTGAATTGGTTTGTGACATGGCGCCTGACCTGCACTGCACTATGGGGGCAGATAAGACCGCCTGGAGGAAACTGACGCCAGCACAGGCAGAACATGCAAATTCCAAAGCGAGAAAAAGACCAAGGGGTGGTCAACGAGGTTTAATGGTCAAGAACATCTTGTGCCATCCAGCCACCCGCGGTGTGTACCATCTTGACTCTGCAGTCTGCGTCAGTGTTTAGAGAAGCTGGGTCTTAACTGGTATCCTGCTGGTGTTGACTACTTTGCTGTACATCAAAGGTCTGGAATCTTTGACCATTAAAGAACGAAAGTCACAGGAAACCTTCTTTCAAGTCAAAATGTATAATGAGCATGTTGAGAAATTTAGTATTAAATGTGTGCATCTTGGTATGCAGACCTCAGAGCCACCTGAGGACATTAAAGTACACTGAAAAGCATGTTTGGTTTGCATTCATTGTTTATTGACCGGACATATTCAATAAATATGTTGAATGCTCTACCTACATCATGAAATATCTGAAAAGCCTCTAATGTTATGAACTGAAATTCACAGGACTAGCACATTGAAAATGATGCCATTTCCATCGTGGTAGACAATCAAATCACGGATTTCAGCTTCCTCAACTGATGACGAGTCTAACCAAGATGTTTTCACTCTGTCTTTTTGCTGCCTCCATGAACTCTTTCACTACTCACTGCTTTCATGTGCCACTCTACCACCCTCAGCTCTGGTGCAGAGGTCAGCCAAACAACTCCAAACCAAACAATGGAAATTATTCCACTACTGTATCATCTGGACAGTGCACCTCAGCAGAGAACACAATCAGAACTGATGCCAGGATGGGTGATATGTGATGCATAGTAATTTAACCACTGAACTCAAATTAAATTTTGTAGATTCTTTAGTGTGACAGCGGCAGTCTGAGCTCGTTCATTTCATTGTCATCAGATGTCACAAAAAGCAAAAAAATATGCATCAGTGAATGAAAAAAAATGACTGTTAATAAGCAACTGCTTATTTTCTCCTACTATTCCTCTTTATGCAATATTTCAATCTCATCCTCCAAAAGTTTGCATGAAATTGCTGAAGTGCGGCTGCCAGCGCAGGAGCTAAAAGGGCAGTTAAAGGGATAGTTCAGATTATTTCAAGTGGGGTTGTACGAGTTACTTGTTGATCGTCAGTGTATTACCTTGAGTAGATGGTGGTTCACATGCCTCCGGTTTAGAGAAGAAGAGAGAGGCACCACCACAGAAGCTAAGCAATGAACTTCTGTGGGCGGGTTCAGTAACAAAAGGTATTTTAGCCACTTATTTGAGCCACTTCAAAAAAGGCCCACCTAAAAAAAATCAGTTTAAGCATACGCTATATTCAGAATATTTTCACCACTTTAATTTGCTGTCAGACAAACTTTTCTGATGGGAAACTGCCGCTATATACTGTAAGTCAGTATCTTTGTCGCCGAACCAATCAAACTCCACTGGGAAAATCAGTAACTTTACCTTGTACAACACTGGACTTACTAGTCTATCACTGCCTTGATCTATTAGATTGTTTGTGTTACTTTGTGACTTTGGTGTTTTAAAAAGATAGTTTGGACTGACCAAAGTCGCACAATAACACAAACATGCAGTTTGGTTAACTTGGAGGGAGTGATATTTAGCTTATACCAGCAGTTTCCTCTCAGAAAAGGCTATCTGATTGCACAGTGAAGCATGCTGATGGTGTCTGCTGTAGCTAATATACTGACCATTATTCAGTACCTCATACAACCCCATATTAATTAATCTCAACTATCCCTCTACACCGAGCATTGCAGCCAGCACCACATTAACTCTCCTACTTTTTGTAAGGGGAGTTTGTTACGATCAAACCTGCTAAATCATGGATTATGCAGCAGGAATTCTCCCTGGCTCATAGTGTGTGCAGTTGTGTCTTGTAATGGTACATCGTGTCAGCTTAAATGGGAGGCAGGAGCTCAGTCTGAGATTGCAAGTTTGCAGCAGTTAATGAAGCAACTGCCATTAAAACCACTGAACACTTAATAGGAGGATTAAAACACACCAGAGTCAACAAAACTAGAATGGACAGGTACAAATTGGTTGTGAGTTTTAATTGCTATTCGAAACAAGAGCTTTGTGGTCAGACACACATCCCCACAGTCAACAGTGCTTACAAGAGACTGAATTCAGGGTGTTTTTCTTGACATATGTAGGCGCACATCACTTGTATATCACAGAATATGATTCAACCTGCGTATAATTAAATCACGCATCCAACTCTTTCCTTTGATTTGTTTTCCATGCAACATGCCGCTCTATTGCTTTTGCTGGCAACAGCACAGAAGCATATGAACAAATCAAATAGCTTTGTCTGAGACCAATTATGTTGGTTCTGGGAGTGGAGGTGAGATATTGCACCTGAGCTTGCATCTGTCTTGGGACATAAACAGTGAAAGATCCACCCCTAGGACAGATGACAGATGGACAAAAATGTGCACACATGCACTCACACTCGCCTATTTTACCCTTTTTACCCACAGAGATTTTTAATTCCTCCCAAACAGAGAGCATCATCTATTCTAAATCCCAGTAAAAAATAGATGTACAGAGCATGAAACATAAATTCTCCTCTTTGTGGAACAGAATAAGACAAAACACTGATAACTGGAAGAGATCTAGATAAGAACCGTGCTCATTAACAGATATCCTTCTCAGTGACTGTTCTGTTTACTGTTGTTGGCATCAACTCCAGCACCAAAGGCTATGGTAAACACAAATAAACAAGTGGCCAGTTGGCAGAGTTGCAATCTAATTTAAGAGAAAGCAGAGGATAGCTTTCCCCGCTGCAGGGCGAAGCTTTAAACTTTTCTGGATATCACAAAGTCAGCTTTAATAAGTGTCCCTGAAACTTGAGTAACACTGTTAGTTATTTTAATCTGCAGATGGTCACATTTCTGTAATGGCAGGCTCTGGAAACCAGCTGCATTTTTGAGCTATTGCGGAAAAACCATGAAGATTGTATGATTGCTGTAAGACAGATTTCGACCTCTCCATCAGAGTGTTGCAGAGTCACTGTGCAGGGGGTCCGGTGCTCCAGGAGGCACAGCTCAGCTTTTGTTTTCTCCTGTATCCGGTGCTGGATATTGTACAACATAGCAAAAATTAAAGGAAAAAAAAAAAGACTTTCTTTTCCTTGCAGTGATAAAAATGACTCATTTTCAATATATTTTGTGATAAAGCAAACAAGATTAATTTAAGTATAAATATTCCACGGCAAGCAGAGTAGCCTCACTCTACTTTTTAATGTGTCTTTGTGGCTCAAGTAAGAAATTTTCTCATTCTCTTGATCACCCTTCAATTGGTAGTGAAAATCTGAGGGACATCAGGATAAAATAACATATTTGATAACCCGTCAGCTTCTGTGAGACAACAGCTAACGTTAGCATTCAGTCACTTCCTAGCAAACATTTCTGTGTTACACAATTTGATAGTACAGGCATAAATTAATTGTGAAACATCAAAACACACCTTGGACACATATTTTAAGCCTGGAAATGAAGTGCACTGCATGTTATCCAAGCTTCCAGTGCAACATTAGCTAACTGTCTTGTTGTTGTTTTTTTTGCCAACCTCAGAAATGATCTGGTTTAGTTGGTAACAGCAGTTGTACATCCCACCCTGAGCATGATGTAAGAGGTAAACGGCTGCAGTGTGAATATGAGGAATGGGGGCCAGTGAGTATGATCTGAATAAACTGTGATCAATCTTGTTTATTTGCCTTTTAACTTTTTTACATTTATTACTAAGTTTTTTTTGTTTGTTTTTTTTACTTATTCTCAAGGTTCTATTGTGGCATTTATTGTTTTACTTTTTACTGCCACTTTTATCTTTTATCTAGGTTTTTTTTTTTTATTGGTGTTTCTTTGTGTTCAGCAGCTTTCATTCAATTTCTACTCAGGAGATCTCTTCCCTTAATGTATTTCCCAGTTTAAATACAGGTTGAATGAATGAATGAATGAATGAATGAATGAATGAATGAATGAATGAATGAATGAACATTTTTAAGCCATGTTGTCCAACCATAAAATCAAGACTTCTCCTTCATGAATAGCATATTTGTTTACGAAAATGGTTTGATTCAGCGTTTGATGCACAGTATTACAGCATTTGCACCTAAATGGCAGTTAATCTCATAATACATTTAATCTGTGCTGAGTGAGACCATAAAACACTTAAGCTCCTCCATTTAGCGCAAGTGTCACGCCTCACCTGGAGGGTACAGCGTAACATTTGTGGAGCCACTCAAGATTTCAAGGTGCTCGTCTTATCCCAACTGTGTCACACTCAGAACCAACATCAAGGTCACGGTTCAATCAGGCCTGAAGTGTGTCATCGTCATTTGCAGGAAGGCCAAATGCCACTCTTGTGTCATTGAGCAGTGCACTCTCCAGATATTGGAGACCCTTTTTGGAATCCAGCACTCATTTTGAATTTGACTCAGTGCCAACCATGTGAGCTGTGCTCTGTATGAGTGTGAGCTGCCCATATGGCTTGCGGCAGCAATGGCACCCCCGTGCCTCCCAAACGATACCTTGAGGAATGCAGTAATAGTCATGAAAAACTGCACTACACTGTAAAAAATCATACAGGAAATTTAGTGGAATCATTTTTGTCATGAACATAAAGCAAAAATCTGTAATATATTTCTGGTAACAATTCATAAAATGACCATAAATCATCAGAGATAAGCAAATATACTAATTTTTGCATGCTTCCTGCGCTCGTGCAGAGCACCTACAGCCTGTCGAGTTTTCCCTGAGTAGGGGAGGAAGGGGCAGGGGAAACAACTTGCTTCAACCATATTAAAGAGGATCTCAACCAATTTAATATACCATCTATGGCTCCAATTCGCTTGGACTGCTATACTTATTTTGTACGCACAATTGCTACATATTGCTCCTTTAATGTAAATACAAGTTTTATGTACTGAAGTTATTTAAGCTTAAGATTTCAATTTAACTTCAGAACTTAAAAACATGACTTCTTTTAACTTGTTGTCTTTTGACCTGAAATAATGGTATAATACTCATTAAATTAAGTTTCAAAAGAAACATGATCAGCATATTAGCAGACTTCCCAGCATGCATTGTGTAAGAGGTAAAACTCTCCTGAGAGTTAAATGTTAAATGTTTGTCAGTGTGACTGAAGAGTTGTTGGTTAAACTTAATATCTTCAGCCTGCCGAAAACATTTTCTCAAGTTCAATTGAATTAATTAACTATACAAACATATTAGTGTTGAATCATTACAAAATGACCTGAGTCATGAGTTAAAATTTGAAGGCAGCCTGGATACTTTTTTTTTTAAGTTAGAAGAAATAGTTTATTTTTTACAGTGTACAGGAGGTTCTTCAAATTCAAGAAACAAATAGCTTTTCCTAATTCTGAACTCCAATTCAGTTCTCGGAAAAAGATTACACACATAAATGTCCCTGCATATATCAAATACATGTGCATGTGCAGGTTTGTTGACAGCTAAACTACTCACCAATCAGCCCCCAGCAGCTGAACAGCTTTAATTAATCACCTCAGAGTATACGCTGAAAGACTTACAACACCTCCCAGTGATACATTAAATTTTGCCTGAAGCATAAGTAATTGATTTCTTGCAGTAAAGGCATAACTCTCTCTTATGGATGTTCTGTCTAAAACTTACTTCGTCTTCCGTGTTCACAAGGGGCCTTTTAAGTACACACAGAGAGGCAAATCATCACAGTAGTACCTTTCATATTGCTAATGCCTCAGTACAGGAGTGATAGAACTGTCTTCAGACTACAGAGCACAACAAAAAATGTGAACCTGAGGACATTTTGTCAACCACTGACATATACACATGAAATGGAACGTAGCATGTGTGTCACTGTACCACTGAGAGCTATGAGCTACCGGAACAGTGCAGGTTTGAGGGAGTGGCTGAGTTAAATCAAATAGAAGACCAGAGACTAGAGCCTTTAAATGAACAAGCCCGAAGTTTACCGACAATTAATAACAAAACATACACTTAAACTTAAATATACAATAGGTGGAAACCACACTTTTTCTTGTTCAAAATATGTTAATCTAATTTGTTTGAAGGAGCCAGAACCTTCAAAAATTAGTACTGCAGTTCAAATAGAAAATTGGAGCCACAGATAGTATATCAAATTGGTTGAATCTCTATTTAATATACAATCTACAGTTGAAGTGAGTTGTTTCCCGCCACTTCCTCACTGCTTGACTTGAAACTTGGGCAGGTTGCCTGCAGAGCTCATAACAAAGGCAACATTACTTTCACAATTACATGTGATAACTTGTCCTAAATTGTAAGTTTATCAGCTGTTTATAATTGTAAATTGTCTGCCGATGTGAAGTAACTCATGAAAACAAAGGCCCACTGCTCTGAAAATACACACTCCGGGGTTAGAGTTCAGTAACTGCCTGCCTACCAGCCAATCTCCATGAACATATTGCTTAATTTAACTGTTTTATTTACATTTATGTTACATTTACTCCTTCTAAAAGGTTATTAATGATTTCCTATGACTCATAAACAGACGCTTACTCATTCAGCAAACATTCAGTATGAATAAAAACTCTAATAAAAATGTTAAAGGGGCAAACAAAAATAGACCTTTCAGACCTGAATGGAAATTTTAAAGGAGAACATTGTTGTAGAAGAAGACAATATTTGAACTTAACATTTTTCCTTAATCTCCACTGACATATCATGGTCATTTTATGATTTAGCTATTCTCATTTAGGCTGAGAGTGCTCTGTATTTTCCTAGATTAAAGGCTGTAATTTAAAAGGTTTGGGCGAGAGGCGGGGTACACCCTGGACAAGTCGCCAGTTCATCGCAGGGCTGACACACAGAGACAAACAACCACTCACTCTCACATTCACACCTAAGGGCAATTTGAGTCACCAATTAACCTATTACGCTGCATGTCTTTGGACGGTGGGAGGAAGCCGGAGTACCCGGAGAGAACCCACGCAGACACGAGGAGAACATGCAAACTCCACACAGAAAGGCCCTGCCAGCCCAGGGATTCAAACTCAGGACGTCCTTGCTGTGCGGCAGCAGCGCTAACCACTGCGCCATCGTGTCACGTAGGTAATGCGCTAATTATCAAAATTATCAAAAAAAGAAAAACCCATCCATTTCCTTTTTAAACAGAATGATACAACCACACACCTTCTGGATTAAACTTTTTCTCTTATACGGCCGAAGCTTAATTGCCTTGTTAACCCATTGAAAAAAATACACATTCGCACTCAACAGAAACAAAGTAAGACTGACCAAAACTAGAGTAGAAAATATCCTGGTTCTACACACTTTAGGGATTGTCAATCCTTATTCTGACCTCACTTAAAACTTTAATGAAACCAACAGAATGTGTTTGCAATTTAAATTACATATGCTATAATGTATTTTCTTCATGCATTAATTTAGAAGCACTGGTGAAACTCGACCATCATTTCAACAGTGGTCTTCCCTTTCAAGAAACCCATAAACCACTTAAAAGGCCTAACCTTCTCCACCATATACTCTAATAAAGGCTGTTCCCACAGGGAGTAGAAGCTAGAGTTAAATTGGAACCACTAACCAATGTTGCAGTAATTAATAAAGTTGTGTTCCCATGACTAAGAAGACAGGCCATTGTTTCTCTTCTTCAATTAATTCTTGATCATCAGGGGCCTCATTAGTCACTGGTAGTTGGGAAGTGGCCAAACAGCAAGTTTCTTCAAGAAATTTTTATCACAACAACTTTTTAACACGGTGACTTGATATGATGATAAATAAATATACATGAATTTAAGAATTTCTTCCTGCCAAAGTTCTGTTCCCACAATCAGAGGCCTGGCCCACTCATGAGCCTGTTAAAATGATCTCATCTATTAGTGGCTGGCACAATCAACACATACTAACAGTAATTTATCAAAAGCCTGTGTCAGAGAAAGAGTAGGGGATTACTTATCTTTAATTAACCCATAAGGGAGAGTTATATGATGTAGCAGTGCACAGCATGAGAAAAATGTTTTATGTGAACCCTGGGGAGAGGTTGCAGCAATATTCCTTAATGATGTAGGCCTAAAATGATCTCAGTGTCGGTGCTGGTCTGTTGAACTTGATGTTGATAATCACCTAATGCCATCGTCAAGTCAAAGTTTTAATTTGTTCAGTACTTTGGTTTATGGAAAAATATACATGCCAAAGAATGTGAGTTTGAAAATAATTAGCAAATGTTAGCACACTGGCAAAAATTGTAGGCTCACGCCTCGAAGGGAACCCCAGATCTCACAAGAGTGATCATTTTAACCAAAACCATGATCTTTTCCCAACCCTCACAGAGCCACTATTGTGACTGTGGACTCTTAGGGCACTATCTTGCGCTGATCTAAAGCACAAGCAGAAAGCGCAAGGCATAGTGGATATAATTTATTCAAGGCATGTCCAAATCCACCTTTGCTGGCTTGTGCCCGGGGCGCAGGAGTATCCTTCTGTCCCGCCCATTGCACCAGCAGCACACAGCAGGATACCCCTATCAGCTGCCCCCAAGTAATTCACAGGAAAAGTTATGTCAAGCTTGCAATAAACCATTTAGAAAGTCGAGAAGTGAGAGCACGAGAGTGCGCAATATATGGAGATGGCAGGACATGGCTGCATAGCTGCACGTCACCCTGACTGAACACCCACCTGAGCTGGATTGAGCTGCAGCTTCAACCCATGCGCAAAATTACGCACAGGTTATTCACCCAGCATCAGGCTCTGACAGATGTACACATACCATTTTAGATATAACGATATAAGATCATAATTGTTTATTTCTTGTTTTTCTGGATCCCAGTAAACATGCAGACACGATTGGGGTGCCAGTTTTGCAAAGAGAGCTTGAGGTAATGTTAGGAATCTGTAGTATGCTAAGAATTCTAAAACAGCATACACAAATGTATGTTCCTGCAATCTTGTTGCTTGGTTAGTAGACGTGGGTCGTAACAGCAGTCACATTGTGGGATGGGTGTTTTAACACTTTTTAACAATTTTGTCCCGAGCTTTCTTTGGTTGCAAGATCATGAAAACCGCCATCGTTAAATCCCAGTGGGATGCAGGAACACTGCTTTGGAGTCAAGATATCGCCACTTTCTTTCACACTGGTCAACTTTCATCTTCAACAATCCAAAATTGTGCAGTGTATATCCAGCTATATTCAAACCAGTGTGATGTTTCTCAGTTGTATGTGATGTCATACACCACTCCTCTCTCTCCTCCCTAGCTCTCCAGGGGCATCCTGTCTTTAGAGTGTACTGAAATCTTAAGTTGTTAAATAGTTTGTAGTAAGTCCTGACAAGGAGTGATTCACAAGGAGTCATCCGTCACAACAAAACACCTGAAGCAAAAAGACCCTTTGAATGCAACCATCTCTGCAATGAGACCATCTCTAACTGGAGACAAGCTACTTGTTCACCTTGTGTTCCAGGTCCTGTGATAATAACTGAGCCATCTCTATGACAACAAAGCAGGTATCACTGTGACCCCTCCAGCAGATGTCAGGCCTCCCTGTTTTTGTTGCATGCCTAAAGACATAGATTACTTTCTTTGTGAATGTCATATTGACAGGCAAAAACCCCCAAAGTCTTGGTTCTTTATTGTAACTGATAAATAAAACTTCTGAATGATTCTGAATGTTATTTCAACAGCACTATTCTTTTTTTTAACATTCTGAGCATATACCATCAAATGCAAAATGAGAAGCAATTTAATTACATGCAACAAAGTATTCGCAGGTCGATATCACTTTTCAACAAAAAATATTTCTCATTTTATTTTCCTCCTTTTCATTGCCTTGTGCTTCATGCCGCACATAACACCTCCATGGTAACAGCATCAGTAAATCAAAAGTCTACCAGGGACTGAGGGGGCGGCGGAAAACCTGAAAAAAGAAAAGGCAATTTCACAACCTTAGCAGACACAGTGTCTTAATACAAGGTTACTACAAGTAGAAGATGCAAGCAGAGGAGAAAACAACATGGGATGCTCTTAAGTAATAGATTTCATTACCCTCACAGCATTGGGGACATGTCATTGTTTGAACATGTTGAAAAATAGAGATCTTTGTGTTCTGGGGAGTTGTGTGATGAGGTGGGCGGGATGTGCTGAGGGGTCATGGTCTGGGGTGGCTGATTTGGATCTCCAGGGACAGCCTCAATGTAAACAGGACCTGTCACTCGTTGACAGTGATGAAGCGATTCTTTAAAGCCGCATATTGAAGCAGATTCAAATTTATTAGCATCTAAGCAGATTGAAAAAGGGCCATCGCTTATAGATGGATGGCTTTCACCCCATCTGTGTGTGCTGTTGTGTCTTTTAGCTCAGTGCACTGGCTTTTTTTCTTTTGATTACATTCCTTACTGCTGTGGGCCTGTGTGACATGTTTTCTTGATCAGTTGGATTTTATGCAATGTCCGAAATTAAGTTTTACTAGCAATGCATTTCAAAACAAATAAGCATAACCTGCTAAAAGTCTTTCTCTGTTAATTTTGGTCATGTTTTTTCATATGCTACTGCAATTATTTTCTGCATCTTTCCTGTTCCTCTTTTCTGTAGGTTACCTTTTGGGTTTCTTTTCTGCCAAATCAGCTTCTTCTTTTTTGCCAAGTTGTAAGGCCACCAATGTCAGTGTCAGATGTACTTTCAAAATTTGTAATGCTGCTGTATGCAAGTTATAAACAGAGACAAACCCAGGAGAATGCTAGTTCACACTGTCTTCCTTAAAATAATTAACTTTGAGGTTTCCAAGCTTAAGATTGAGCAACATTTTCTTGATCTCCTTTATCCCAGTCACAGTAGTCAAGTGACATGGTGGCAGAATGTGAATGGGTAGTCCTTTGTACATTCAGGGCTCTGATGGTTGGTTTGCAAAACCAAGTTCAAAATTTTGGGGCCATTAATGCACCAAAGTTAAAATAACCCCATACAATGTGTGAATGTGTGAATGTGTGTAAATAATTCATTTTTAGCAAAAAGTCAAATATAATATGGCAACGAAAGGTTTACAATCCTTTAGCTCCTACAGTTACAATGCATTAAACATCCAAAGATCACTACACAGTGATACAGACATGGAGCATGCTGATATAAGTTTCAAGATCATATTATTTTGCATTAGCCTTAAATACAATTTAATTACATTCATTTTTAATATCCTAATAACTAATGGAAATGATCAAAACTTTTAGATGGAGCCTAAAAACAGTCTGGGATCAAAACTTCTCAATCCTTTTTAGCATACAAATACCCCACGGTGATTTGGTAATTAAAACTTTAATTAATTCAATATGATTGTAGGGGGTCTTGTATAGAACACATTGAGCTCATTATGCAGCAATTACGTGCAATTTGAAGTCTATTTCACAGTTGAGCAGGCGACTGAACTTTGTCTCTCTGCTTGCAGTTAGCTGTTTACCAGCACAGTGAAGAGCAATGGACTCTGGGTAAATTCTGAGTGGGATTGGGGTGAATGTTCATTACCAGGTCCAGCTTTGGTTCAGCCGGAGAGATTTAAATGGCTTAAAGTCTAAATATACTGTGCTTTGTTTATTAAACATCAGCTGCCTGTTGCAATGCAGGTTAATTTGGCTCTGTATCAGGCTGTGTATTTTATGAGAAAAAATTATAAAGAGGAGGGAAAACATTGTATTTTTCAGGTGAAGGTGACAGATAATGTCTTAGCAATTAAACATAATTTGAAATGGCATCTGTAGTAACCTTCCACACGCTGGTGTATATGGCTTTGTTTGTGTGTGTGTGTGTGTGTGTGTGTGTGTGTGTGTGTGTGTGTGTGTGTGTGTGTGTGTGTGTGTGTGTGTGTGTGTGTGTATGCTGTGCAGATGACTGTGCATGTGTGACGGATTGATGAAAGGCAGCGCTGTCATTTTAGATTAAGTGGAGTGGCAAGCCTCAATGCTTCATGTTACAGGAGATCCCATTTGATCAAAACTCCCACATACCTAACAATTTTATACCTCAGTACCTCTGCCTCTCAAACCCGGCAGAAAAATGTGGGGTCCTTTTTCAGCATTCTGTGATTTTTGCAGCCTACAGTATATTCAAAACGGATTCCTTTTCCCTGAATTTTACACAATCTCATCTATCTATTTTAGAACTGTTTGCAAACATAGTAAAAGTCAAATAATGTAATAAGAACAGCTTAACATCAGTCATACTGTATATGGAGGGCAAACAGCAGGTTTTAGGTCGACATGGACAGCAAAATGCCATATTAAAGTCTTTAACGTGAAACTTTATTTTTCTGTCATGTTGGTATTGTTTTTTTCACTTTTACCGATCCTCTTAAAATGCCATAAAATCCTTAAAAACTGTGATGAAACTGAACTAGTGTAAATATTGACATGTCTTGACAAAGCTGTATATATCTCATATAAATGTCATGGGTTGAAAATTGCTCAAAATACCACTCATTGTTCTAAAGGACTCCCTGGAGGCAGAGACCTAGTATTTCAATGGAACCTTCCTGGCTAAATGAAGAATAGTTAAAATAAAATAAAAATAAAAAGAATAAATCATGAACCTTGCATGGTCAGTACTGAGATAGAGTTGACCTGGACTGCTCTACATCATGAAATGTATATTTTTAAAAAGCAGGTTAATGCCCTCTAAGCAGCTTGGCCAGCCCACCTCCCTAAGCCCCCACCCTTGAGTGGGAATCTGTGAAACAGCGCTCATTTTCAGATACCCCCACAGAAACATACACACTAGAGAGAGCAGCCTCTCTGAGCTGCTAACGTTAGCTTGGCTAGCTACAACACAGGCACAACACATAAACTTTTTTGAAAAGGGCAACAAATGTGCTTCTAGTGACTATTAAAGCTCCAGCAGACTCTCTGTGTTTTCCCAGTGTTTTCCGTGGGCTTCTGCTGCTCTGACTGCTAGCTATTACTGCGACACTGACCGTGGTCAGTGCAGCCATAAGGCCACACCCACTACAGTGGTTGACCTGAGCAACCCACCCCACCCAGCTCCTCACACCCACTGCCCTCTTCTTTTTTTTGCATTTTTCAAAATTATGTAGTGGGTGGAGTTAGACTCAGCCCTGGGTGTGCAGTTATATGTCAATTCATTGTATACCCTGCTGGCACACAGATAGAATGGCCTGCATTGCCATCCTCAATTACTGTCTGTCCATCTGACACTTTAGTCAATAGATATCTTCACACTATTTGGCAGGTCACCAAATTAGGATTGCAACAGCAATTCATTATTCCCAGAGGATTTCCTCCATTGATTTGTTTCATCAATTGCAGACAGATCTTTCATTTTGCACCACAATCAAGTGAAAATTTCCCTTTGACCAGCACCTTGGGCTTGACAAGGTATCTTGAAGAAGCTCTTGGACAAATTTCCATTTCCATAAATTTGCATTTAGTGGCTGCTAGTCTTACACTATAAAAGTGAAAAGCCTTTAAAACAGCAAAATACCATATCATATAACACACAAGAAGTTCAAAGCACTTCAGATAATATTCATTTTTGTAAAACACGTGGGATACATGAAAAAACGTCATTGCCATGTAGGAATGCAAATTAGACAGCAGTAGCAGATTTTTTCTGTGAAGCTGCCTGAGATTTCATTGGCATAAAAAAAAAAAAACTTTAAGGATGTTTCTGACATAAGGACTTAAATCCAACAGAGCTGCAGAAGCTTTGGCTGAGAGTCACAAATAAACCTGAATGGAACAACGCACCACTCTTTGAAAACAAGAACACTGTGAGCAGAACAAAATAATTATGGCAAGATGAACGGCAGTTTCTGAAAGGTCGACAGCCATTATAAAACATTTAATGTTCAGAGGACAACAGATTAAGTGGCATTATTGAGAAGACATTCTCATTTGTTAATGCTTATCCATCAATCAAATAGCAAAGTCGCATGTAAATGTCTGTGTCATAGTGGTGTAGAGCAGAAGCCTTCTAAATGTTAATTGAACAGAACTGCAACACAACCTAAAACTACAAAAAGCTTTTCAAGATATATAACTTGTGCCTAAAACAAGCTGTTTATTTCAGGAAAGCAAAGTCATGCTCAGAGATATTTTTTTCTCTTTTCACAGTTGACATCTTCAGTCTCCTTTAATTCTTCATTGGACAGTTTTATAGTTAGAGGCACTCTGCGGCCTGTAAGATTGCTGATGTTTAACTGCCTGATCTAACAGTGTCCTCCATATTCTCTGTATGGAGAGTTTGAACTTTTCCCTCCAGTTGGAGATTTAATACTATTACTAAATATGTGGTGTAACAGAGTGAATAATTCTTTATCTCTCAGGTCACCAAACTGCTATATTCTCATAAAGCGATGCTTAGTTTCCGGTAGTTCATGGGCCGGGCCTAAATTCGGTTCCAGGAGGACACACACTTTTACTTTCTTTGACTGTGTGGAAATCTAATATTTTCACATTACAGATGACAAAGAATGGAATTAAAAACATCAGTCTCCTGGCAAAACATTCTTATGTAGGCTGATATAGAAATTTAGTGTGAAACTGAACCAAAAAAGAATCACTAAATCTTTGAAACGCCGGACAAAATTCTGATTCAGGTACAGTCCAGAAGACAGCAGTCCCAGGAAAGCTAAGACACTGCACAGAACCCTCAACCTCCCAAGCCTCTGATAATGGACCCGAGCTTGAGGAAGATGAATTTAAGGTGCAAAAATCAAGCAGTGACAAAGGCACCATATCACAAGTGGCACTGAAGAGCAGAAATGATATTTGGAACTCAAGCCTGGCCACCACTTATATCAGATCTTGACAAGATGAGCAGTCCTACCTTCTTTCTTAGGGTTGATGGTTGATGTGTCCGAAGACTGATAACTGTGACTAATCTACCACATGGACAGAGTTATTATGTTTAAGTAGCACCTGTACATATAGACCCCAGATTCAAGAGGAACAATGCAACCTCAGTCCTGGCTGTGGAACTGTGGACCAGCTCTTTAACCTTTGGAGGGTTGCTGGGGGGCCATGGGAATTCGATGATCGGGTTTTCATGTGTTGAACTGAAGGCTTATGACCATGTCACCCGGGAGATCCTGTGGGTGGTCCCGCAGCAATATGGGGTATTGAGACCATTGTTGAAAGCCCACTGGTCCTTGTATAACCAAAGTGAGCACTGTGTCCATATCCTCAGCACAAAGTCAAACACATTTTTAGTGTTTTTTTACTCCACCAAGGTTGCCCCTCATGTCTTATACAGCTTGTGATATTCATGGAAAGGGTCTCAGGCAAGGGGAGAGGAGAGTGTCCGGTTTGGGAACCTCAGTATTGTGTCTTTGCATTTTGCAGATGGTGTAGTTCTGCTGGCTTCATCAGACCAAGACATTCAGCACGCTCCAAGTCTGAGGATATGGTCCTCTGCTGGAAAACGTAAGGAGTGCATTAACTGGCCCAAGCAAAGGAGCATTTAATTATCTTGGGGTTAAGTTCACAAGCGACAGCGAGATAGAAAGTGAGATCATGGTTATAAGCTTTGGGTAGTGACCCAGAGAATGAGACCGAGTTTTCTCTCATAGGGTGGCTGGGCTCAGCCTTAGAGATGGGGTGAGGAGCCCGGCCATCTGGAGTCAGCTTGAAGTAGAGCTGCTGCTCCTTCATGTCAAAAGGAATCAGATGAAGTGGTTCTACTAGAAGAAGACCCCGGGGTAGACCCAGAACCAAGCTGGCTGGCTGGCTGGATGGGCTGATGATGTTTTAGGCAATGGCTATCCATTTACTATGTTTCTTGTCACTCGATTTATTCACGCTTGATCTATGTTATCATGTTTTATATTGTTTATATTATATTTATATTATATATTTATATTATATTTCCAGCACATTCAGAGTTTTGCTTGGCTACAGGAAAATTTTCCCCTCTTGACAATAAAGTTAAAGTGATGTTACACCAGATGATCCCATACTGATATCACTGATTTTGAACATCTTACATACCAACAGATACATCCATCTGTCTGGAAATAAAAATAGATCAAGGTATGATGAATACACAGCATCCTTGCCTTGCTGCAAATATTTGCATAAATGCAACGGTATGCTGAACACAATATCTCTGTTGCACTGGTTGCCTGCCCATGTTTCTGTTTGTGTTGTTGATGGAGAAGTGTGCACATTAAATAATGGATGCACAGATGGAGAGTTGCCCATAAAAAGATGATTCACCTGAATGTAGCTGTACGAGATCTCCAAATTTACAGGGGAACAAATTCAGAAACATGGGTTTCACCTGCAGGTACTGTAAAAACAGAGCCTGAGAAGAAAGAGCAGCATTCAGCACTCAGTGGGTGCAATCTTGTGAGTTGAACAAAAACAATTCGAAGGAGTGGTTGGGGAGATGAAAGCAGTAATTTGTTACAAAGCAATATAAAATTATTAAGCTATGATAATGGTTTTAGTAGATTGTTATAATTCTTGGTTTTATCACAAGCTTTGGTTGTCATTAGCCACCTTTCCAAAACATGTGCATATTTTGTAAAACATATTCAAACCTTCTGGGTGTCTGTAAGGATGACGATTATGCAAATTAATCCACAGGAGACAGGGTCCTTTTCAGTCTTCTATTTGATAGGTATATGAAGTAGAAAGTTATGGGATGATGCAGTTTCTAACTGCTTTTTATTTATCTAAACCCTGGACCATTTACTCTGTGTGTGTCTGTGTGGATTGCTGTGCAAGGGAGTACGAGCACCCAATCACAAACAGATCTAAGTGCGTTGATATGAATTTACCCGCCTGGATGTGGAGCACTGTGACAGCAGAGGAGACAGAGGTGACATGGACAATGATAGGCAACATTACACACTCGCCACACACACCTGTCGCACACGGTGAACCTGGGATGCCAACCGCTCCATTACTGGTGAGACGATTGATGGATTGACAGAGGGAGCAGAGAAAAAATCAAGGTAAAAGATTGAGAAAGGCAAAGAAACAGAGTGAAGAGATAGAGGTGAGAAGGGGTTGTAAACAAGGGAGTAAACAATTGCCTTGTGTGAAATGGAAAGCGCAGAGCTGCTCCAACAGTTGCATTAGTGACCCCATGAGAGTGAGTGTTAGCATCAGAGACACAGCCAGTAGTAAACACATCTTTCAGCAAACATTCCAACTTCTGCTCAGACACCGATCAATTCTCAGTGTTCTATTTTGTTTTTTTCTGCAAAGATACATTCCACATTATTTCACTGCGGGGGTTTCATACAAAAAAAAAAAAGCTTCATCAGTGTATTATTAGGGCCCAAGCAGCAACTGGTACCTGTTTTGAAAATGAAGCAATTATTATTATTTCACGAAATTAGTAGCATTTGTTCATAGCTACACATGCTCAAAAACTCATGAAACTTGGCAAAAAAAAAATCCGAAGTGGTGAAAATTTATGAATTGATATGTTTGTTTTTTTCTCACCTAGATGTACCAAAATAGGTCGATAGACCTACAAAACTCAACAAGATGTCAGCCATTTTGAAGTTAATGGTCATTTTGATATTTACAGACATTAACAAACTTTCACAAACTCCTCCTACAGAGTTTATCAGATCAACTACAAAAGTGGCGTGTACAATCTAAAGACCTTTGTGATTAAAAGATTTCATGTATGAGTTTTTATTCACTGGCATGCCCGTGACATGCCGTAAGATTTTTGATAAGAGTCCTACCCTGAAGGCATCTTAAAACCAATTAGGAGTCATAATCATTGCGCCACCTACTAGCAACAGAAAGTAAGCCTTGTGTGACAATCATCATTTAAATTACATGAAATGTTTGTGGTGAGGTCCACCCTTGATATAGTGGACTGTTATATATAATTGGTGGGCATTTTCTAACACCACATAGTGGACACAGGAAGAGACATCAAAGCCCCAAATTCAGAGTCTTGTCAACCAGTCAGCATCCAGTAATGAGAGCACAGAGGTGCATGGACCTGTTCATTGCTACTTACAGCTGTAATTATGTCTTTATATCTGTGCTGGAATGGCATTTTCTTTTTGTATATATATATATATATATATATATATATATATATATATATATATATATATATATATATATATATATATATATATATATATATACTTTGGTAAACTTTGTGTTCAAAGTGTGCAAAGAACAAACTAATTACTTTCTCATCTGTCAGACTGAGACAGATGAAGACAAGAAAAAAAGATTGAGAACCAACTTCAACCAAAAAGGATGTAGCCTAAGTAGAGAGTGGAGACAATACTGTATATGAAATACAGCCATGCATTGGGTAAAAAAACAAGAGAGATAAGCAACAAGTGCGGGATACACAAAGTGAGGCAGCAAAGCAGAGGGAGAGATAAAGACGATAAAAAGAAACTAAAAGACTAAGTATGGCAGAATAACTCAGCTGTCCCTCAGAGGGGGGATTATAGAATAGCACAGACATTTTTTATTCATCTTTTTCTTCTTTCTGCACAATGAAAACTGTAGCTGCCACATGATCAGCACATTAATTATGAACAATAAACATGCAGTTAAGATGGATTTCTAGCTTTAAGTGTGTTACACCATTCAGACTGCAACTGCATTAGTGTTGTAGAAAAATATTCATTTTTATTATTTCACTGATAAGACTTAGCAAAACATACAAGTAATCAGTACAGCAGTTCATATCTCCAGAACTGTAACTGGTCTTCATCTATATGACTTGTAGGGATGTGGGACACATACTGTGCGGCCTGTACTTGCACCCAATGTGTCAAATACAGCAGCTTGGTCAGTGATCTATGCTTCAAACTATGACACAGTAGATACACACCCCTCAGCTTCTCATTCTGACAAACAAGGTACCCACTGCTGACCTTATGAGACACTGCCAGAAAGTCTTGTTAACACGTGAAACAACAGCAGTTTGGGTAGGTTTAGGCAACAAAAGTACAAAAATCATGGTATGGGGTAAATTAAGTATTTGACAATACCTGTAACGTGTGACTCAGACATTATACTATGTTGAAAGTCTGGTGTGTCTCATACAGCTGTGGATGGGTTTACATTCAAGTCACTTGATAGTATTGTTAACTTGACTGTGGTGCCCTGCACATACAAAACCAATGCTAAAGGGGATAAATAAAATAAATAAAAGAACTATGGTATCAAACAAGTTAGTTTGATTGGTGTGAATATTGCATACCATATGGACCAACAAACCATGCCTGGGTCCACTTGAAAAGGTGCTGTTAAGAACGGTTTATGTTTACTCGTCTGGTCTGCAGCTGTGAAGGCTAACTGTACCAAAACAAGGAAGTGAACTATTATTGGAATCTTGTGATTGGTAGGCTTTTCTTCACCATAGCAAACAGCACAAACAAGCGTTGTGTAGATGATGATGCAAGTGTACTCAGGTACAGACATTAACTGATGTGAAAGCTGACAGGTGAGGGAGTGGAGGGGGGAAAATTGTACTCAGGCACAGTATGAAGCAATCATATCTAATGTGAAAACACCAGTGTGAGTTTCAAAATCTGCCAGACAATGCTGAGAATGTTTCATGGGTCTGTTTTAGCCAGTGCTATACTGTTTGCTGTTGTTGTACTGCCGGGACAGCGGGCTGAGGGCATAGTGGACAACAACAGAGTCAACAAACTGATCCACAAGGGCAGTGATTTTGTAGGGGTGGAGCTTGGACAGTGTCTTCCACCCACTCCATGACATGCCAGTTAAGTACAGGAGCACATTCAGTGCAAGAGTCATTCCACACAGATGCACCACAGAGTGCTACAGGAAGTCACTCCTGCCTGTGGCAATCAAACTTTCCAGCTCTTTCCTCGAAGCGTCAGACGCTCTGAGTCAACAGATTCAAACCATGGACTTCACCTCTTTCAGCAGCTATACCTCATAATTTATTTATTATTTATATTCCTTTAGTTAGTATTAGTATATTAATTCTTATCCTATAAATAATAATCCCCTCTTACTTTTGGGGTTTTAAGCAGCAAAGACTTACCATTAGGCAAAAGTTAGCGATTTCCTCATTCCCGAAGCTACCAAGGGCCCCATAAAATGCCTCAATGCTCTTTTTTTTTTTTTTTTTAAACTTTTCACTAATTAATTCACGAGTGTCCCAGGGCCTCCCCACTAGTACTGAATGTTGAAAAATGAATTGAAACTACTCCAACAGTGCTGAAAAAACTAGGTACCTAAAGACAATACGCACCCCAGCCACAGCCTGCTCACTCTGCTAACGTCTAGCAAGAGATAGAGAACTAGCTGTTGCCTATCACCGTACTTCATACGCCAGTTTCTTTCCTGAGGCTGTGAAACTTTCCAATTCAGCCATCACACTCCACCATGAATAAAAGTTTATTTTCATGAATTATAATTCAGTCAAGGATTGAAAAGGGAGAAGGAACAAGGGATGTGGAGGGCTCCATGCCTGTGTTTGTCTAGGCCCCAAAATGACTAAATCCGACCCGGGTTTAAACAGGAGGTATCAGAAAAGTTACCACAGGGTTTACTGACTTGATGCAGTCAAGCATTCATGGCAATGTTGCTTTTTGAACTTTCGATAAGCTCTTCCTATCCTTGTGAGGCAGAAATCACCAAGCGTTGGATTGTTCAACCACTAATAGGGAATATGATCTGGATTTAAAACGCTGTGAGACAGATTAGTTTTACCCTACTGATGATGCATTAAAAGAATTATGATTTATTGTATAATGCAGATACGTTTTTACATACTTCATATGTACATTTTCATTTTTTTAGTCTTCTCTTACTTTCCACCCTGGGGATCAGTAAAGTATTTCTGATTCTGATTTAAGGGTGAGATTTGATGCTGTGTGTAGATGGTTATTTTTTTTATCTCAAAATAAATTTTTTACCTTAAGTTTGTGAAGTTTTACTTTGAATATAAACAGAGGTTTCAGCCATATGTTCCAAATAATATTAGTGTTCTCATGCAGCTTTTTAAAAATGTAGCTCACAACAGCAACCTTTTGATTTCCAGCCATAATGAAAATGAGTGAGTAATGTGCAATTACTCAGTAGAGTTTTGCAAGTGATTTAGTTTATGTTGTAGGGGCTTGTGCACATCTCCCAGCTTTTGTCTTATTGTGTTTAGCCATAGCCATTTTTTTTTTTTTTTTGACTGACGGTGACAGTTGGTATGCAATAAAATTCCAATTTTGAGCAATTACTGCTTAAATTCTGGCACCTAACAGTACAGCAAAGAAAACATTTTTGTTTAGTTATGTGGCCTACTTCTGTGATGTAACCATAACTTAAACTTCAACTTTATTTTTGACATCAGCACTGAAAGCATCTGTAGGGGTAAAACATGCAAGTGACTTCTCATGGTGGCTGGTAGTTACTGATTGATGTATGTAATGTGTATGTAAATATAATTACCAGCTGTACTTGTTCTGTGAAGTTCATGCTGCAGGTAATAACTTGTAAACCTGCTGCCCATTACAGGGTTGATGCTACAGCTTTAATTATACAGCTACCTTCAGTATAAATAAGATATTTCAGAAGTAGTTGCATTATAAGTTTCATGTGGTTGAACATTTTCTTAAAAATGTCACCTGATTATGTGCATATATATTGTGACATTTTACTGTACAGTACTGTGTGAGACTCTTTATTAGCCGCCTACAGCCAAGTATTAAGATGGAAATAAACCAAGACTTGTAAATGCAGTCTGAAGAACACCTGCAGTAAAAATCAAATTCATCAAAAGTGCAAATCTTGACGGTGGCAGCACACTTTGGAGCTGCAGGGAAGTAAAAGGGAAGCCTTTGATAACATGGTATTTATCTCAGCTGCTGACATTAGAGAGTTTCTTCTCTGTAGCAGAGATAAAGAATCCTCAGGAGGGGTAGGGTGGAGGCTGCTGTTTTACAGTTGAAGAGTTTAACTAAGAATTTGTGTCAGAGTTCTGCTTTTGCACTTTTGCACTTATTCTGTCAAATTTTATTTCAGGGTGAGAAGAGAAGATCTTGATTTTTCAAATCAATTACTCATAAGCCAATTTACACCATATGTCCTCTGGAACCCTCGTGACATTTCAGCAGCGCGGCTACTCATGAATCTCCTCTGTACTCACATGACAGGCAAAATGAGAGGAGGGCAGTGAAGTATGTCTGCCAAAAGTCAGCGGATTCTGTTTGTGTTTGGGATAGAGCGGGGAAACAAAAACAGTGCTTGGGCCGTGTCGATTCACCTAATGATGATAAACACAAAACACAAAATGACAGCCAGTCTTCCATCAGTGCAGCAGAATCAGACAACCATCTGTGAGGAGCGATGCAGTCTGCCTGGACTCTGCTCCCTGCTAGTTACTCCTCTGCTCAGTTATTTCTGTTTTTCAAAGTGAGGAGGAAAGTGCACAGTCATCCAGCATCTGCTCTTTTGGAAATCATATCAGTGGAGAGATTAGCTCGTTTGAATTTTCCTCACACATCATACCTCAAAACAGTAATTTGATTTGCTCCAGTGTGTACAAACGCTATACATTTTGCATTTTAAATTTTAACTTTCTCAGCGGTAGGTGGTTGCTGCTAGTTTGAAACGTCAGGAAGCAAGTCTTGGATAATGGATGTTATCTTAATTATCTATTTGAATTCATTAGTAGGCTAGGCTAAACTTGGCCTTTTACAAAATTTAATGTAACAAGACTAACAGTCTACAGTCATGTGGCTCTGTGAGGCTGAACATAGGGAGAGTGACCAAATACTAACACTTTTACCTGTTAAAGGAATAGTTCAGATTGTTTCATGAAGGGTTGCATGAGGTACTGATCAGTAGTCAATGTATTACAGTATTACAGTGAGTAATACACTGACTACCAATCAGCACACCCCCAGTATGGCGAAGCCGAGAGGAGTACCAGCACAGAAGCTAAGCAGTTTGCTTCTGTGGACAGGGTCAGCAACAAAATGTATTTTAGCCACTTAAAAAAAGGTCCACCTAAAAAAAAAATCCATATCAGTTTAAGGGTATGCCACAGTTAAAATATTTTCATCACTTTACCTTGCCATCAGACAGTCTTTTCTGACGGGAAACCACTGGTATAAAAGCCCAATATCTCTCTCTCCAACCCAACCAAACTCAATTGGCAAAGTCAGTAATCTTATCTTCCAGAACATGGGAGTTGCTGGTCTGCCACTGCCTCAATCTATTATTTTGTTTGTGTTATTGTCTGACTTGTGTTTAAAAGGATTCACCCATTTCACACAATAACTCAAACTAACTGATCCAGGCAGTGTTGGTTCAGCAACTCCTGTGTTCTGCTGGGTAAAATTACTGATTCCGCCCATGGAGTCTGGCTGGGATGGAAACATATTTCACTTTTATAACGGTGGTCATCAAATAATCTGAACTATCCATTTTTCTTGGTGATGTTGAGATGATGCCATATTCATGATCTTAGTTTAGCATTTGGTAATTAGCACTAAACACCCAACAGAGGCCGGGAATGTTATTAGTTTTGCAGGTGTTTAATGCAGTACTGGATAAAGTGAAATTTTGACTGTTCAAATTTGACCATCTGAACATAAGTTTTTATGTGTAGCAGTTTCTGCTGTCTTCCACCATTGTGGAGCCAAGAACACAAACAGCCATGATTTTGTTGAGTGGTAGCTGGGCTGCAGTAGCAGGCTGATCGGCAGTAGCAGAGTGTAGTGGGCGAGCTGGGGTATATTTCAAGTGCTAACTAATTTTCCCTGAAGCATCCTCTTCAAAAACAGGGCACTGTCAATTATGACTCTACTGACACCTGTCTGCGTAAGCAGATACGAGCAGATTTGGAGTAGGTTCAGATGAGATTCTGTACATCTTCCACTTGTTCTAAAGAGCCCATCTCTTTGTTCAACAAGGTCCTGGGACAACCTTCAGCCTATAGACGCAGAAGCAGGTTTTCAGTAGGGGTGCATGGGTGTTGCACTCTTGGCTGTTACCACTCAAAAAAGGAGAATTTTCTTGAAAAAAAAACACACACAAATGATTATAAATGTTACTATACTGCACACTGCACCACATAAGTGCAGTATTGGGCCATTAAATCAAATCAGACCTTGAATGCCAAACAATGTCAACATTAAAATGGAATTGGTAGAAAATGTACTTTGCTCATCAGGAAAACTGCACTAGCTTAGCACTGAAATATTACTCATGACAAAATCACACAATACTGTCTAAGTTTTTGGTATTTGAAAAGTACATTTGCACTTAAGTATGAAATCTTCTTTGTCAAATCAAGTGAGTAAGTTCCAAGGTTACAGTCTAAATTACCCTTTTATGTTACTCTCCCTCCCCCACAGCTCAGCACAGAAACACTGTCCAGCAAAACACAGCAGGACTGAAAAAAACACTTTGTATTTCCTACAGTAGATAGTTATATGGCTTATGTTGGTCTGTTGCTTTCAATTAAGTTCAATTTGCATAACACAAAGGACATATAGTACATTATCATAATAAAAATGACATACATGCAGCATAGCTATTATAGTGATATACATGTATACACATCACTACCACAAGAACTTACATATATCTTATATATAGCACTACAACAACAATGAATTAAATAAAATACTGTATTATCATTATAATTCAGTCTTTTATTCACTCATTATTCACTCCTCCTGAATCATAATAAAAAAGTGCTGTTGTTGAGGACATGGTGTTGAAAAAAAATATAAATTTAGTAAGATTCCGCAGAAGAATCAATTGTTAGTTTTAGTTTTAGATTTTTTTTAAATTCTGAAATGGATCACATCAGCATTTGCTCTTGTTTCTCTGTCAAAAATGAATCTGTTGTTTCTTTTCTTAATTTTTCTTTTTTCTGTATGCAAACGTGCTTTTTATTAGCTGGTGATAAAAAAAAATTATACACACTATTTTTAAAAAAAATCCTACTGTGACTATAAATTATTTAAGATTAATAATAATAATCCAATATTCTTTTTTTAAGTATATCTTTTCTTATTTTGCCCTCAGAAATTAATATGTAACTCTGCATACTTTTTTTTTTATCTTAGCAGTCTGCCTGCCCTGGTAAACTTTGAATGCTCCCTAACTCATACAACAGCTTAATCATGCTGTATAGAAGAGTTACTTGAAGAAAACAGATGATTTTAGAAAAAAACACAAAAACATAGGTATTGATTAAAAAAAAAAAAGAATAGAGGCAACAAATGTATGTGTGTATGTGACAGAGAGGAAGACAGACAGAATGGAGAAGTCAGTGAGAAAGCCAGTTGAAAAAGTTCACACTCTGTGATTATGCTCCCCTAGAATAACAGCAGTGTGGATTGGATCGCTGTTGTCATCGCTTATAGCCTATTGTTTCCTGCAGAGCTGATGAAGGTTGGTATTCAGCACCACGCAGAGAGCCAACCAAGAATATCAAAGAAAATTCAAAAGCCTGTTTAACTTGCCATCAGCCTCTCAAATATGTTAATGGATTTGAGACCACCTCGGTTGTGACTGTACCGCAGTGTGATTAGGAATTTGTGCATTGACATTGTCAAAGAAGGTCTTGATCAGAAATGCTCCACCAGCTTTCAACCTGTTGCCTTTTATGAAATCTCTAACCACTAACCGCATTTTTATTGTAATGCACACACTGAAAAGCTACAGTATATTAAATTTATATCAAAAGCCTCTCTGTACTTACTTTCAGCACATATTTTATGTCCCACAGACAAAGAACATTTTCTCTATTTTACTTTTCGGGGCTGCAAATGATTCCCTGCCAAGATTTCTCTGTAAATGTATCTGTGCTCTATACTATTTCAGTGGTAACCCCAATAGAAGCAGCATTACCATGCTGTAAATTGGATAATAAAACATTTAAAGAGATGTGGGGCTGTTAAAAAGACAAGTGGGGCTGATTCTGTTCATCTGCATTATTGTCCTGAAATAACTCAAAAAAGTTGTGTTGCTCAATTCAGAAGCATGGCTCCTTAAGAACAGAAATGAAATATTATCAGTGTGGTCAATCACAGTGGTAACAGCGGCATTATCCAACCCTGGACCCTATTTTCCTATGTTTTTGTGTGGACAACAATTTTTAAAATTGGTTCAGTATTGAGGGAGAGTGCTGCAGCCAGCAGAAGCTAAAACTCAGCTCTAACATAATCCCTTTGGGCAACTGTGCACAGTCCCAAGGAAGTCCACTAAAAGTGCTTGTTTTTACCAGTGACAGGCTCAAACTGTTATTCTAAGTGTCAGACAACATTATGGAGAGGATCACTACAGAGAGAGACCTTTAATTATAGACTTACATACATTTTGTTTAACAGGAAACAGCTATTTGCTTTCAACCAACTAACTAGACTGTTAGCTGAGAAGCAGTGGGGAGATGGGGCATGTACAGTCAGAATATTTTCATGCTTAATGTGGTGAATAAAGGGTTAATTTCAACCAAACCAGAGCTGGTGATTGTTGGAACAGTGGAAAGACAAGCCAAGATGATTTTAGTGAGTTTTGTTTTGTTTCTGTTGAGTTTGAATGAAAATGATGCTCACAATGTCCATGACCACTTTGAAATGGGAGTTTGGTCAGTTTGGCGAGGGCCTCTCACTTCGCTTTATACAGCAGCTAGATACGGGAAGAAAGATACGGGAACTTATTGAACTTTATCTGAAGTGTTTTCATGGGCCAATTGTTCATTTCCTGCCATTCAGCCTCACTTCTAAACTTTAATCCCTCCACTCTGATCGCCAACACCTGTCCGTCCTGAGCGCAGCCACAGGCACACTTTTTTCCTTTCTCTGCTCACCCGCACCCACTGATGGTTTGAAAGGCACGAACCAGACGAAGCCTATATAAACAGGTGCTTCAGTGTGGTGTGAAAGCTGTCATCAGGTGAGCGTGATGCTGACGTGATGTGTCAGGTCTAGACAAAGCGTTAGAATAACAGTCTGAGCCTGTCAGTGGCAAAAACAAGTACTTTTAATGGACTATACCTTAAGTGTGTGCGGTTGCCCAGGGGGAATGCATTGTAACTAGTTTTACTTATGACAGCTGTAGTGCTCTCCCTCAATGCTGGACCAAGTTCAAAAATTGTTGTCCCCTTTAGTCACTTAGTCACAAATACACGGCAAAATAGAGTCCAAGTTGAAAAATACAGAAGTTAACCCTTAACTCCAACAACACTGCAATTATTTTGTCATTTGGGAAGAGTGTTGTCCTGAAAGTTTGGTTTCTTGTTTCATGTTCCTTTGACTTCCTCTGACAGGGAAACTGTAATTTTCCTGTCTGTCATTAAGAAACACCTCTCAAAGAAACAGTTCTATTGTCTTGTTGATTTGCTACTAAAAAAAAAAGAATATATGCATTGGGTGTGAGAGAAGAGAAGAGAAGAGAAGAGAAGAGAAGAGAAGAGAAGAGAAGAGAAGAGAAGAGGACCTTGTCATCTGCAGTTTACATAATACAGAGACAAAAAAAACAAAAAAAAATGGACTGCACTATAAACCCAGATGTTTCAGCCAGACTTATGCAATGGACTTTCACACTCTCCCATTCCCAGGTGTTCAAATTCTGACGTTTTGAGAATGAGACTCAACAATCAACTCACTTATCGACCCGTGATTGGCCAAAGTCACTGATAATGACAAACCCACATAGAATTATTACCCAGCTCTGCAGTTCCTCTATCGCTATAGCTATAAAGCTCCTCTGTGGAGCTTTATAGCTTTTTGCAGCTCTTTTTTCTTCTTCTCTCTGACCACTCTCCTAGTGTTGTTTTTTGTCACAGCAGGTGGATGTTTTCAGTGAAAAAGCTCTAAAAAGCCACTGTGTGCCACCTGCCCAGGAGCATTCTGCAGCGAGTCAGACATTTCAGTTAGTGAGTTAATGACCTAAAACAGAGCTGAAAGGAGAGTGAATATTAGACCTAAATTCATCTGATGAGCAGAAACACTACTGCTAATGCATCCTATTTAATTTCTGAAACTTCCTCTGAAAGGTGGTTCATTTGATCTTTCTTCAGAACAGTAATGGAGGAGGAGTTAACCTTTGTTCTCATTTGGAACCTTGTATCTTATAGCTTCCATTTAAAAAGTAATGTAATTTTACTTTAAAGGGGAACTATTATGCTTTTTCCTCTTTTCTGACCTATAAATGTTCGTACAATGTTGGATACTTGTGTTAAACGATGCCAACGCGTCAAATAATGAGGTTCATGCATATGGAAGTGAGTCCTGCAAGCCTTTTTGGATGGCTCTGCACGCTGTGTTTTACAGCCTTTTTTTAAACAGTGAGGTTGCATTGACGTTAATGCGTACCAGACTTACTTATATGGGAATGCCCCGGCATATGCTCTAGGCCCGCCCCCTAGGCCCGCTCTGTTGTATCGCTGTGCACTGCTCTGCTGTCTACAACAATTTCACAGTGTTAGCACGTTGAGCAAGGGCGCCCAGAAAATGTTTTTTCTGGTGTGAGGGAAAGTTAACTTTGTTTAGCTTTCCTAGAGAGGCATGCGCCAGGCAGAAGTGGATAGAGTTGCTTTTTCCCAGCCAGCAAAAGAAAAATACCTCCGCGTTTATCTGTCTACGGCACTTCACACAGGACTGTTTTGTCAACATGGGCCAGTATGAAGCTGGATTAGCCGAAAACGAAATCCATCCTTACGCCGCACAGGTAAGCAGGTAATGACAATAACAAGCTATGCCTACCATTCAGAGACATCATGAAGTAACCTCTGTTCTGGAGAAACTTCAGGCTGTCCAGTCTGTACCTCCGGATCGGATTCGGGATCCAACACATACGACTGTATTTCAAAACTTGTCATTTTCAAAAGAGAAATTCTTAGTAAAGTTCGCTGTTTACTCCTGCACCGGCTAAATGAGGATGTGGGGCTCGGCAGGGCTCGGCAGCACTCAGCAGCACTCGGCAGCCCTTCGGAAGTCCTCGGGAATGTGACCAATCACAACAGAGTGGGCTCGGCAGGAGGCGTGCATGGAGGAGGGCTGGGGGGTGGAGTAAATTACACAGACCGTTTTCGTGGGATGCACGAAATACAAGGAGGAGATGCAGAGGGAGGCACAGCGTCCTGAAGACCTATGAAGTTTTGTGTGCGGGTAATCGTGTGTAACTGCTCTATAGGAGTCCAAGACTCAATACAAAGGCCCGAAAATGAGTATAATAGGTCCTCTTTAATGTCATTTAAATGTAAATTTTGTTTGAGTCTAACTCAAGAATTGCCTCATGTGAGGCAGGTGTTGTTTGTGTGGAAGTTCCAAATAAAAGAAGATAACAATCAAATATGATGAATTAGAATATGATTATTTTAATTTTTCATTGATTGATTTTACAGAACAATTACTATATTGTGATATAAACTGTTACCATGATATGAAATTGCATATATCGTGACAGAAGATTTTTGCCATATTGAGCCACCACCACCATTTTTGTAATTATTTATATATCTAAATGTATGTATGTGTGTGCGTCCAAATAGCATGGTGGGGCTTTAGGAGACTTGGATTATGCCCGATGAGCAGTATGGAGGAATTTATGTTTTTTGGAGGTTGTTTTTCCATTTGAAAATTGGTCACCATCCACTTACATTGTTCGGGAGATTTTGCAATGCTGTTTTCCTGTGAAATTCCAGCAGTGTTTTGTGGACTAAAAAACTAAACCTGATCTTCAGTTGGCATGAGGGTGAGTAGATAATGACTGAAATTTCATTTTGGGGTGAACTATCCCTTTAATAATTCTCCTTACATGTTACAATTACAATATAGAGAAAATACAGCCTGAGTCAGATGATTCTCACCTCTCCAATGCAGTTGTCTGCACACATCTCTTCTGTAATGATGCTGTTTCATGTCATTAAGTCTGAAAGACTCCCTCGGTGCAACAGGTGGAACATTGTCTATCTGCAGATCAATTAGACTCGTTAAATCGTTACAATTGCATAACATTGAATTGGAAACATTCTCTCAATCACTAGTTGAAATTGAATCCCGTGACTCTGCAGCGTGATTTATTTTGTCATTTCCTGCCACAGCTAGAGTGTCTGTGCATACATTTGTGGTTTGTATGGCATTGTTTTTGCGCCTCTCTTCCAGGCAGTCCTCTGCAGACTTTAGTTTCATAATAAATGAATTTCACGCCATTCAGCATGAGAGACTCTCTAGTGAAATAAAGACCAAAGCAAAGTGTCTATTCATAGCTCATTAAAGCTAACATAATAGTTACATAAACAGCCTCGGCCAGACAGAGCTTGACAACATCATTTTGAACATTCATTAGAAGAATATAATCAAGACAGTCAGCTAATTGGCTTGACTACTGTATTAGCATCAGTTTGCTGTTGTGAATGAGCTCTTGCTTTGGTCACTAACGACACTCACCACAGAAAAATACAATAAACAAGATGTGCGGCTGTGCATTGCAGTGGATATGTGTGTGTGCACTGATCCCTATAAATACAGGATAGGCACAATAGTGTGTGTGCATATGGGCTCACTTTTTATGCCAGCTCATTTAAATGTCTGAGTTGAAGGCAAGAAAATGAGCCAGCTTGCTTTGAAGTCTGATTTCCTGTCGCGCTGATGTTTAAGCCTCGCCTTTAGGCACCTGTTCAATACATAAAGCACGAGAACACAGCTAGAAATGTACAAAAAAGGAAGAAGAAAAAAAAAAACAAAAGTTACATAATAAATCAGAGCACCAGTAGACGCAAAGTTAAGTCTTTTTTCATCTGTGTACCAAAGTTAATAGGATGGTGGAATTACAGTTGATTAGTAGGTGGTCACCAGCCAAAGAATTTGCATTCAAATTGTGTTTACTTACCGGTTTAGACCTGGAAGAGGTACAAGATGCTTTAATTAATTATATTTTGCTCTTCAGTCGGTAAACAGCTCTAGGCCATTAAGTGAGACGGTAATGGAGGTTTGTTTTATGTTGCCCTCAACTGTTGCTTCTTCTAATGACTTTTAATATACGTTCTGTCTATCATCAAAGAAAAAAACCCTGTGATGTCTTCTGTGTTTTCCAGAGATGAACTCCTCAGGCATTCGTCGTATATTCTTTAAGAATGCTTTTACAAATTGGAAGTCTCGTAAAATGTGGGATATTTTTATGAATGTAAAAAGAAACTGAATGGGTTTAACCGGGTATTAAAAATACATTCAAGGATGAGTACTATAAATCCTTACCAATAGACTCCTGGATAGGTGTGATTCATTTTATTGTGCTTCTACTACATTTATTTTCCAAATATGTTTCAGGTTTTATCCTAGTCCTCCTCCTTCAGGCGTGGCCTTTGGTGAGGGATAACTTATGACCACTTTTGATGTACACATCATTTGCAAAAGTAATGACATTGCCATGAGCTCACGCTATACGTTGTATGGTACAAATTAGCAAATGTTAGCATGCTAACATGCTAAGCTAAGATGGTTAGTTTGTAAAACATTGCTATTACACATCAAAATATTCGCACACATACCGTTCACATGGAAGCATAGCCTCAGAAAGCCGCTAACATGGCTCTAGTTTCTAAGTCTTTTTCTTTTCCAGCGTTGGTTAATTGCTTCTGCCAGTTAAGGCTATAATATGTAAAATTTTGGCATTAAAATGTCTAAAAATGGTCGACATATGTTGCATATTTTGTTAAGTTGTGTACTTCCATAGTCCCAAACTTTTCCAACAATGGTCAAACCCAGAGAGATACGTAATTTATTATTAGGTAACAGGGAGTTTCAGCAAACTACCACATCTTTTGTTATTGCTTTAATGTGAGAGAGACCCCTAGTAGTAGAATTTAGTATTCATAATTTTTCTTGAGCTTTTTAGTAGGATTTATGTGTAGCTTTAACTGATAAAAAATCTATTGGAGGTAATAAGGAAAGACAGTCTTTCTGGAGTAAAGTTCGGATTGAGGCAGCACTATGAATTATATGACAAACAATCAGAGAAGAGAGACTTTTATTACCACATGACTAAGCTGGAAGTAATCTCAGTACAGATGGAATGACTGTAACAATACACCACATAGGCTACAGACATCATCAAAAGATGGTACTTACACAGTGTACATATAGCCCAGTGTGGGGAGTTTGCAGCCACTGATGTTTTCTTTATTGTGTGCTTGGGTTTGTCTCCATACCAGACAGTAATCGATAGCAACAGGACGCTTTGGATGATGGTTGTAGAAAAGTGGACCACTAGACCTTGACTGGCTCTGTGTTTTTTGAGTTGTCTCCTAGGACGTAGAGTGTCTGTTTGCATTTGATGGTTGGCGTTGAGGTCAGATATTGTAATTGGTCGGCTGTCAATGAAGATTGATTGTTTTGCTCTGAAGTCAATGATCATTTCCAGCAGTCAATTTTCCATTCAGGACCAGGTCATTTTCCCTGCACCAGCTGACTGACTTCTCTAACTCCAGCCAGTAGGCGTCTTCATTGTTATTTGTGATCAGTCCCGTGATTATGGTGTCATCCGTGTTTTTCTGATTGATGTTGATCTGATGTCAAAACCTGTTCTCATTCCCAAGTTATCAAATTCCAATGTCTTGTCACACCCCTCTGCAACTCATACAGACAAAGGACCTTTTAGCTGCTTTCAACATAGTATAAAGACCAAGAAAGGCCATGTACTGAGGAGGCGTGATTGTTAGATTGGTTCAAACAAGCACAGGACTTTCACCCATGGGAATGGGGTTTTGGTCCCATGTGAAACCAAAATGTTATCAAAATTTTTAAGGCACATCACGCTACATAAGTCATGTCATCTTCTGACTTTCTTTACATGTGTAACTTATAACATATGTAATGCAACTTAATTATTTTAACCCAAAACATGAACTTTTTCACAGCCTAACCAAGTAGTTTTGCTGTGTAAACCCACCCCAACTGTGACCATTTCACAGCATTAATCACATGTTCAAAAGGCTCTCTGGCAGCGTCTCATGCAGCTGCTAAAGGCTACCTTGTGCATCAGTATGAGATGCTGAGAGACGTAACTAAACAGCATCGGGATTCCCAGAGCTGGGATGAGAATGGTTTTGAAATCCTTGATAAAGAGGGAGAAGAGCAACAGGGACAGAATGCAGCCCTGTGGCACCCCAGGTGGTGAGGGGGTGGGAAGTGATTTTATTGAATCTGACAACTCGGCTCCTATCCTTCAAAGGAAGAAATTGTCAAATGAAGTTGTAAATATATACATGCTATTAATTAGGGCTGTCAAAATTAACGCGTTAACGCAGATTAATCCATCATCATGATTAATCTGATTAAAAATTTTAACGCAATTAACGCATCTGCAGCGCAGAATGACTCAAAGTCCCTGAAACGGTCTTGTCTGGTCTTGTCCAAGTAGACTTACCATCACGCATGCCGCTGCACATGCACAAATGGGTAGTTGATCCGGTAGTGGCATATATATGTATAATAAAGGCTAGATGTCTTAAGGCGGAGTCTCTAACGGCATCACCGGGTGGCCATCTTACCCCAGGCAAGCTC
>JAJHUR010136810.1:0-13585 GCA_027495735.1 Lutjanus campechanus
AAAAAAATAATGGACAGATTAATTGAAACTAAAAATAATCTGCAGACCAAGTCTGCTTTGTTGTCCCTCTATTTATGTCCATGACAAGTGTAAACCCAGTGATGTTTTCTAGACAGTCTGAAGCTCCTGCTCTCTGTCCTACTGCAGTTTGAACTCAGGCTCCTGTCTCTCCTGTTGTAGAGCCATTCTGTCATTTATTTCATGTTTACATTATTGGTAACTATTTTACAGATAGCAGATTGCTTATCAATCACAGTCGATATTTGGCCACTAACACACTCCAAGAATAGATGTGGTGCATCATTGACGTAACGCATGATGCCTATAAATGAGTGATGATGAATAATATATCTGTGGCAGTTATATTATCCTCTGGTAGATGCAAAGTGGGGTGTGGTTCCTTTGTGATTGTGAGTTAACACTATAAGTATACTTGATATAAATGTAAGTGTGCCACACAGGTGAGTAAATAAAATTATAGCAATTGCATTTAGGGGTGGGCGATATGGCCCTGAAATAATATTGCGATAATTCACAATATTCTTGACGATATGACAAAATAACTGAAAAATATTTTTGGTTTAGAACTCACAACAGCCGTTGAGCTCTCCTAGCAGGATTTTTGGCTCTTGTCACACTCAACCAGGTGCTTCTGCTCGAGGTGGTGAAATTAGTTTGTTATAGTCTTCTTGCACTGTTTACATATTACTGTGGTTTATCCTACATCTGATCTTTTGTAACCAAACCACTGCCAAATGAGTGAAGTCGCTACCCTTTTCAGAAGTAACCCTTCCCTGGAATATTGCCATTATCACTATATTTTTTTCTATGAGAAAAAAAACATATAACAATATATTGTGAATGATACCATATGGCACACCCCTAAATGCTCTACTGCTTGTTAGCAAATGCATTCTTATGGTAACTACACATTAGTTAATCTGAAAAGTTAGCCTTTATTGTTCTCTTCACATTTTTTGTAATTGCAGGACAGAAAATTATAGTTATTGGACCTAAGTTTCCATAATGTGCACCTCTAATAAAACAAATATTTAAACAAGTCTGATGATGGAAATATGATGTTTAATAATAAACTAAACTGTTTAAATATTAATTCAGTAATATACACTGCTTCATGCATCATAAAACCAAATGGATTTCAAAACAAAAACACATTTTTCCTGTTGATTTTTCCTGGAAGCAGATTAATTATTGATGGGACAAACAGCCATCAGCTGACCTGCTTCCGGTCTCTTACCTTCTCATGGAGATCGTGGAAGTCACTGTATCTGTGCTTCACAGTCCACTTGTGTTCTCCATCTGTCACCTCGATGATATAGACCTGAAACACAGCAGCGGGACAATCAGCGATTACAATCTGTGAGAATTAAAAACTGCTGCGATCAGTCCTGAGCTGCATGGGTGCTCCAAGTAATTACATGGACAGAGATCAATGAACACCAAAGACCATCTTTGAATAGACACGGAAGTCACAGACACAGAATTTCCCATTATTGGTTAACAAAAGAAAACTTAAATAATTATTATTATCATTATTATTATTAGGATAATTAAATTTTAGGCGGCTATATAAATATCATAAATATCGGCTGTAATAATATCTGATTTGACAGATCATGTCATAGAATTCAATTTGATTTCTTAGAAAAAATACTCTTTTGCTGTATTAGTGTTATCAGTTAACTCTGGTAAGGTCAGAGTCAAGTATTGCAATTGTGATATAATTCACAACTGGAGGAACGATTGTTTTGGCATTACAATTTTCATTTTCACGGCAAAAAAACAAAATAGTATTATGATGATGTAACATTTGTTGAGGTCTGTACCATCGGGAGAACAAGGTTTGTGGGCCCTACAGTGCTTAATGATAATGTTTTGTTGCATATTTTTCTTTATTAAAAATTGCAGCTTCTGCTTTATTGTACTAATGTGTACTGTATTAAAATTATTATTTTAAAAAATGCAGCTTCTGCAGTTTGGATATTACAGTTTTTGGCCTTATTGCAGTTTCCATAATATTTCAAGCAATTGTGCAACCCTGATCGAAGCTATGGAATATCTAATAATCCATCTTTGCTCACTATATCTTAGTCTTTCTTACCCCGAGGAGTGCTTAAACTACAGGCTATATGAGATTCTTTTAAAAGTACATAAATGTGAAATTATTGATTATGTAGTGGCCATGAGAACTAGGTCATTGTCGGTATCAGCTGAAAAAGATCCATATCGTGTACACCTATATACAACCACCTGTTATCAGGTGAAGAAACTACCACTTAAAGTGTGTCCATGACAACTCCATCCACTGGGGATGGCCACGAGATACAGCTGAAAGCTCCATAACAGTTTGAGTATGCAGACCCTTTACTCAAACTGCTTTGAGGAAAGAAATTATTATTCCTAAATGTTTATTCTTATCATGAACGAACACTGTTTTCTTACAAAGAACCTGAAGAACAGAAAAACCTGTCCAGAAAACAAAAAAGGAGGACCTGTGGGGCTGGTGAACTATCATGATTTTTTTTTTTTCAATCTGCCACGTCAATCTGTCAGTACAGAAAGTTACACGGTGTAGACATAAAATATCATCCCTGACAGATAAAGTAAAAGCTACACTGGACTGTCAGGTCTCTAACCTTTAGAATAAACCCTGTAAGCACTCTGACAACCGGCTGACAGCTGAGTTAACACGGCAGTTAGCAGTTAGCCTTTGATATCTGTCGGGGTCTTTTAGTCCAGCCTCATGGTGTTAAAGACATGACGACCGACCAAATAAAGTATAATAACTGAGCAGTTTGAGCATCCACTAGTAGTAGTTTGGAGCAATTTCTTCAACTTTAACTCACTGTCATTTTAACAGACCTGAAGCTAGTGTAGCTAGGAGCTAAGCTAACTGGCTAACGATAGCGAAACCAGGACGTAGCTTACAGTGTAATTTTCCACCAGCTCCGAACCGACAACACACACTTTCCTCTCCGAAACCTCCTCTGGAAACGGGGCGGACTCCATCTTTAGACCGGGACGAGAAAATATTCACTGCAATTAAGTAAAAAACTCTTAATTAAAACGGCGGTGGAGGATTTCCAGCGCTTCTTCTCAGCTAGCCGCCTCCCGACGCCATGTTTGTTGTGGTGCCGAACGAAGCAGCTGACTGCTTTTACAACTTTATTTACAGTTGTTCTATGACAATTGTTGGTTGTATCTAGAGGGAACCCCAGACACGCGAAAGATCTCGCGGGAGTTATCACTTCCATCATTTTTCTCCAACCTTAACCGTGTGTTTTTGCCCCTTAAACCTAAAATGACATCAACCACACATTTGTGATATTTTAAATAGAATTTGTTTGTACAACGTTCGCAATGAAGAAGCAATGTGTACAAATCTCGCGAGAGTTTTGCAAATCAAGGGATCCCGTCTAGGCAGGACCATTTTCCCCTCTACGGTTAAATTCCACCAAAATCTGTTGTATATTAACCGTTTATGAAACATGCGGACAATATATGAGCATTCAAACATGGTCATTAGGTTACACGTACAACAAACGTCAAACTAAAACAAAAAGAAAAAGTATAAAGACAGTTATTCTGCGACCTTTGTCTGATATTAGGAATATGCCTCATCGTTCAAATGTTTATCGCGAGAATTATGATATCTTTATTATCAGTAACAGCGAAGTGAAGGCGGTAGGCGTAGGTACAATAAGATAATAGACAGGTATGAGGAGTGGTTGTGTTGTGACTTGATATTGACCACAAAATACAAATCATTGGACCATCAAATATGTTTACATACATACAAAGTTTTTACATGCAGATTTCAGGAAATTCATATTTAACCCAATGAGAATCAGCTGAATCAAGGCAGTAGTTCAATATGAAATAGTTCAGAAACGTTCCTCTTATGGGGCCGTGTTATAGAAACTTCCTATCTTAAGTCAGCAAGAGACTACAAAGTATTTTTCTCAGGAATTCTATCTTATCTTACTTAATTCTATTGTATCTCAGGTTAGGAAAATCCCAAATATTCAATCCAACATGGCTTGTCAACTGTTATGTCCGTCACTTAGCAACCAAGTCTACTTTTCTTATCCGGCCTTTGTGCAGAAGTGAAGAGCAAGTTAGCTGTCACCACCCTATCTGGTGGATTGGTGAACATTAGAAGAGCTTTTGGACGGTTATCCCAAAGTTAGGAGAGTTATTTCAGATTTTGGGAAGTTAGTATGCTTTTCCTATCTTAAATTAAGAACTGTTCATCTATAATGGCTTTTTTTCCCCCAGCCTGGCTCCAGACTTTTGAATCCGCTCCCTTCACTGAGTTGGATGTTTCTCTGAAGAAAAATAAACTTTTCTGAATGAATATCAGGCTACTTTTTTTCCCCCAGATCTGACCTGAATCCTAATTACCATGGTTACCAAACAATTGAGACATGATCTGCAAGTTTGGAATCTTTTTCTTTTTCTTTCTTTTTTATTAATTTAAAAAATAACATTTATAACAGTGAGGCATTGTAATAACAGAATAAACCAATAACATACTGTGCAGGTACAATTCTTAAGAAGAGTAACAAATTATAAAATTAAAATACAAAGTAATAAATAATAATAAGCAAGACGAAAAACAACACAAAAGGCGTAACATGACGAAACAGACAGAGAGGGAGACTCGACCGTAGAGAAAAGGTGAGGTTCAGTTCATTTTGAACAGAAACAGCTGGTAGAAATGTCCTTCAGAGGGCAACTTTTTACATTTATTGAGTACATCTCAGAGCCTGTACCCTTTCACTTTTATTGCAGTACAGAAGTTGAATCAGTACTTTTACTTTTACCAGATACTTTTTTTTTTTTACACAAGTATGTGTCCTACTTGAGTAAAGAATGTGTGAACCACCTCTGGCCGTCTGTGGTTTCTCACTTGGCAGGTAGCCTTGGTGTCACATGTTAAGTTTTACACAATTATGACCCTGGCAGTTCTGCTTACGGACCCTCATTTGTTCTCCTTTGTCTTCCTTTTTTCATCCTCCCCCCTCCTCCTCCGCCTTCTTCTTCCTCTCTTAAAATGTCTGCCCCGACTCACCGCTGTGCAGCAGCTATAATTGTACTTAATATTCCTGAATATCAACCGAGAAAGGTCATAAAAAAAGAAGTTTTATGCTCCTGTTATGACTAATAAACTACAACCTGCTGGAGTGTGAGGACAGATGTTGATGATTTGTTGGATCAAAATAGTCTAAATAGTCAGTGCATAGTACACTGCATGTGTCATCAGTGATAGTTTATTGTTGCCTGATGTGATCATCATCTATACACCCTGTGTTTGTTCTGCAGATTGTTCAGGACTCAATTACGTGAATAAATCAAATCAGATCCGTGTCCTCAACTAATGTCATCAGCTTTCTAAACTCACACAGTCCTGGGTTGCCAGTTAGGACGTCACACACGTCAGTTGAGTCCATCAACTCTCAGCACAAACTTAACATCCTTAAAACAACACACTGCAGAGGTAATGATCTAAGTTTAGCAAGTCGGTCTCTTGAAATCGTTTCAACGATTTTGCGCCCCTCCCCCCTCCTTCTGCTTCAGGCTGTTCTCTGTGATATACATCTCGGCCACACGGGGGCACGAGTGCAGCTGCAAACTTGCAGACATGTTATGTCATGTTAATGGTCCATTGATCTAAATGTGTTTGAACTGAACTGAAATCTAACAGCAGGGATAGTTCACTGCTGGAAGAAGTTCTAGTTTTCATGGTCTACCTGACGAGGAACTGCTTTCTCATGTGATTTAGGTTATTTTGAAGATGACTTTCATGTTTTGGTTATGTTTTTTGCTCATTATAGGCTAAAATACCCCTAATTTCTTAATACTTCTTCTGCAGTGTGTGAAATACCTCGTGGCAGTGGCTTAGTCTTACACAGACTTGATCTGCAAACAGACAAGATTTGAGTCTGCATGTTTGACAGAATAAAACGATGTCAAAGCAGAAAAATATACACTGCTTTTCAGGTTGTACAGGGTAATGTTAGGTTTCCTAAACTACACAACATTTGGATTGCGGACTTCACCAGACCCTACCAAAAACAACCTGGTATTCAGAGGTAATATAAAAGGAAAACAACACAACAACATTTTCTGTATTCAGATTTGCAATTTGATTCATGAACACTGGATAAAGTAAGCTTTTAAAATATGTTTTAGTGACAATTATAAAATAAATTTTGCTGTTTCTGATTCTTTCTAGGTGTCTGAAGTGTCATTCAAGGGCTTTCAGAGCCCCCAAGACAACCTGTATTTTGCACCATGATTCTTTTGGTCGGCTGAAGAATATGTCGACAGCCAAGCAGCTCTGTCAGGCTGTACTTACAGTGCATTGAAGTGATATCAGAATGATGGAAAAATGATTTCCCAACTGGGAAAATTCATGTCGGAACAACAACTCACAAAGCCAGACAAAGTTTTCTTACACAAGTTGCCGAGTTGTTGTCTGTTGACATAATTTATGCAGAAATATGGTGGATGAGAGTAAATGTTTGGCTGATAATCTTTTTATTAATTTACATATTACATGTGTTTTTGTTTTGTTTTTTTGTTATCGTTCTGTTAGTTGCTGTCCACATGCAGTTTTTTACTACAGCCATTTTGACATGAAATAGTAGAGTAAACACAGATGTTACCAATGATACTGATTGGTACCGTGGAGGTCAAACAGAATCAGGGTGCTGGTATTGTGCATGTTGGCTTACTGGAAAGTCTCGGCTACACTAAGTGAAACGGGACCCTAATTAGTATCATTGGTACCACCTGTGTTTACCCTACGATTTCAAATCAATATGGCTGCCATGAAAAGGGTCTATTTAGTCATAAAGCAAAGTAAAAGTTTTGACCTGATGATGGTGCTAGATGCAAAGTCAAGGAATCAACAATAGTTTGCACTAACGTAACTACAGTTCAGTCTGAGGGGAACATGACTTTCTGGACCGCATTTCATGGCAGTTTACCCACTAATTGACTGGTACTGATAGGTGTTATACTAAAATCGCAAACGTCAACCACATGGTGGCATTAGATGAAAAGTCAGGCGATCACCAAAGTCAGAAGGATTTAATGTCTGAGGAACGTGAGCAGGATTTTCCTTAAAACAATGTAGAGACTCATGAAAATTAATCCCTCTTGGGCGTCTGTATCACCCGAGATCCTGTCCCCTGCCCATTACCATCTTGTTTTCTCATTATTTAGCTGCGTTCGAGGCGCTTCACTGACCCAAAGCTTTGGTATTTGACAATATGGGAATGAGACTCAACAATGAACTATCTTTCAGGTGTGTTTACAAACAGTAACTGAGAAATCCTGCCTATTCTACCTTTAAACCATCAAATATTTGTTTAGGTATTCTTGCGGTAGTGATGGAACGAGCAACATTTCTATTCTTAGAGCCATGCGAGCAGCATGATTGAGCGTCCTGAAGTGAGGATTTTTCGAGGCAGGTTTTATTTGTAGAGTCTGTCACAGAGGACAAGGTCCTTTGTTTACAACGTGATGTTTTATATCTGTGTAAAAATCTTTTTCAGCCAAACATGTCTCCACTTTAACTGTATTTTTTGGTGCCTCACGTCCATGTGGGCTGGGTACTTGTATGTCGATGACACAATCACTAACAACTGTCACTGCTGTTACAGTACCACAGTCCTCCTGCCCCAGTGCTGCTGCTGGTTGTTGTTGCTGTCTGTTGTCGGAGGGGCGGGCAGTAACAGCAGCAGCTGTGGATCAGATTTCAGCAGCTAAAACTGAAGCGGACTGAACCATCCTGCTGCAGGGGAGCAGATTTCTGCTAAACACAACCACAGCGCACAACCTGAGGTACCTACACTGAAAAAGATGTCTCATACACATATGTGGAAATAGTGACACATAAAATATGTCACACTTCAATGTTATTAATAAGCAGTGGACAATCCTGCAAACCCTGTCCCCCTCCTTCTGTTAAACCCTTGAATGGATCCTCCCAGCTCTTTATCCAGGCTGTGAGAGGAGGGCAGAGCCACAGTCAGAGCTGGTCAGAGCTGAGAACACTACACTCACTGGCCTGAAACTGAAAAACAACAGCTTTAAATCAGCAAGAAGACGCTTAAACACCCCTCAGTCGCTCATCTCACTTCACTAATCAGAGCTGTAAAGAGCTGATTTGACTTTGAGAAGGGTGAAGAAGAGACATTAGAGAGACAGAGGAGGGCGTGACAGGGAGACAGCCGAGCAGGCAAGCTGCTGCTGCAAGGGGAGGAAGAGCAGGCTATGCATCAGCCAAAGCCAGAGGTCAAGAAAAAAAGCGAAAGAATAGTGAAAAGGTAGACCCTGAGCGAGACGGAGGTCATTTGTGATCTGAGCCAGAAAACCAGAAAACCAGCAGCCTCTCTTTGTTGTTGTGTGGGCCACTGAGCAGGGAGGAGGATGTGAAGGAGAGCAGCGGGTGAGGAAGGGAGACGACTGCAAGAAAGACAAGAAAAATGCTCTCAGAGATGATGTGCAGGAGGAGCTGCCAGCAGCAGAAGCAGCAGCAGCAGCAGCAGCAGCAGCAGCATCAGGATGGAAAAGGGGCTCCGCAGAGGGACCCTTCCAGCCGCAGGAAGCACGGCTGGACCAAGAGCTGCAGGGGGCGCCTGCAGGGGCGGAGGACAGGAGGGGGAGGGTGGCCGAGAGGGCGAAATCACCACCACCAACACCCTCAACGTCATCATCCTCATCACCATCATCCCCTACACCTCCAGAGGCCGGCGATGAGGTCCCTCCGGCCCGTTAACGTCAAAGGGAACAGAGCGAGGGGGATGCGGGCGCCCAAGAACACCAACCAGTTCTTGATGCACGAGAAGTACCAGATGCTCCACATGCGCTCCGACTCCGTCGGGAGCGACAGTGGCTGCAGCTCCGACAGCGACGTGGAGCTCACAGACATGGACTCGTACCTGGGCGTCCTGGAGAATGCCAGAGGAGCCCTCTTGGACAGTCCCAACCCACACGGGTCGACGACACCACCAGGAGAGATCGTGGTACTGCACGAAGACAGTCTGCACCTGCGCGAGGACAGTCTGCGTCTGCATCAGGACAGTCTGCGCCTGCAGGAGGACAGCATGCAGTATTTCCCCTCTGAAGACGACCTGATTCAGAGCCAGAACTTCATGCAGAGGGACTTTGTCGAGTTCTGTGACATCCTGACGCCCTGAAGGGAAACTTTCAGGGAGCCATTTTGTTCTCAGCAGTGTGAGACTCAAACCTCAGACTGAACGGGGTCAGGTTTGTTCTGCTTCATGTTCACAGAAATCTTTTTTTTAAAAAGTCTCCATCTTGTCAAGTCATTTAAGCCTTAAAGTGTTAAGAATGTGCTCGCAGGGTGAGATAATTCCACCAACTTCCAGCATTTTTAAAAACGTTTTTTTATATATATAAAGTGTCATTTTTTAATACTCGTGCATTGTTCTGCCTTACTTTGTCTTTTTTTTATTTTTTTTAACAATACTGGCACTGATGTTCATAAAACAATAAGGGGAAATGCACTGATAAAACAGGAAATTATGTCACCCTGCTGGTATTTTTCTAGGTTTAAGAACTTTTCCTGAACGAGAGATTAAATGACATTATTGAGACGGACGTTTTTTTTACAGTTCACGTTTGGTCATGTACAGTGTGTCCGGGTGCTGTAAAGTGCTGCCTTTCTGTTGTTGTTGTTGCACACAAAGGGAGATGGGCTGGGTAGTGGGAGTGAGCCCAAATAGCCAATCAGCATCGAGCTGCCTGGATTAGGCTGCAGATGATTGGCTGGTGCAGACTGTCATTAACAAAAAAAAAGCTCTTTACTGTACCGAATAAAAAGAAGAAGAAAAAAAGACAAATAAATATTTGATTGGTGTAACAATGAGGTGATTGATTTTCTTTATGAATATTAATGATTTTGAGTTTTTCATAAAGTGTTATAAGTGTTACAGAAGTTATCAGGGGCAGTGTGTCACTGAGTCAACAGGGTAGCAGGGCAGAGTGAAAAAAGGACACTTAAACTATATAAAAATAAATAATCTCATGACAGTATGTGAGAGGAGAGACAAGCAGTCCAAAAAGTGTTTTCAGAAAATAGAACATTAATTATTCAAGTGCAGAAATAAGCACTTTGAAACTTTTCTGAGATACATAAATTAATAGATAACACTGATTTGATTTTATTCCGCCATAAACCTGCACACACACACACACACACACAACACATCTGCAGATATTCACAAATCAAGTGGTACAATCCAACATTGGACATGGACTTGCAAAGACAACAAAAGAAATTAGAAGTAACACTGACAGGGTGTAATGAATAAACCACAAGACACAAGAAAAAAAAAACTAATAAGTTAATGTATTTATTTTTATTTCCAAAGTGGTCCTGCCCACCAAAAATCATGATACCAACAAAGACCAGGGATGTCAGCTATCTGTGTAACACACAGATTTAATTATTATACAAATAAAATATACACTAAGACGCTAAATACAATAATTCATACATACAGAAATCTTTCCATTTTCTTAAATAAAAAGTTTTTTCATCTGTTTAGACTCAAAAGAACCAGATCAATGGATGCAGACTGAATTTTGACTATGCATAGGCGTACTGAACCTATGTTTGTTTAGTAGTCTGGCACGTGGCCATCAAGGCATTCATACACACGCCTGCAGCTCTATGACACTATTAGTAATGTTTAACAGCTATTTTCTTATAACTACTAGCATGAATAAATGTTTTATTTTTCTTGTCAGAAGTTTTAGACAGGCATTAAAGCAGGAGGGAGGGCAGGAGAGACACCGTGTTCCTGCATACAGAGCGGTTGGAGTGGATTACATAAAGTGACGTGGGTGGGTCACACCCACTTAGGGCGGGCAGCAGGGAGGCATAAGCCTCTTTGTGTCTCTGTGTCATAAACTAATAATGGTACTGGCCGGTCAAAGTTTGAGAGAGCAGTGATGACAGAAACTTTGAAAATGAGAAAAAAGTGTTTGAAGTTTTCAGGTGGCTGGTAAACTGTTCAGAGAAATATAAAGAGAGAGGAGTTATGGAAAGAAATGTAATACCTTTTTGTCTTATTAGGCTATTTTACCTCCCAAAATGAGACCGTAGCTTTAATTTATCCATGCAGATACAGAATTCTGCATTCTTTGGACAACAGGAAATGTGAGAGGAGAAAGTTGTGCATCTACAAACAGAATGATCTCGTCCTTTTGAACTAGTTTGAGAAAATTTATCAACTTTATTTTGATTTTTGAATTGAACATGGATGATTTTGCACGTTTATGCTGTGTGAGTTAGAGTTAGCTGAACTACACAACATCATAATTCCCCTGGAGTCAGGCTGAGATGCCAGTTAGCCTGTTGTTGCTCTGCCAAGACAGGCTAGTAAGCAGGACTTGAGCTATTTATTTATTTATTTTATAGAGATCAGGTGGAAAAAGATCAGTGCCACAATATGAGACTAAGTGCTTAAATGCTGACAACGTGACGGTAGCTTGATAAAAAAAATTTGATTTCAGCACATCAGTGGATTATTTTAGCACCTTATGTCAACCAGAGAGGAAAAGTTTAACTGACAAACTCAGTATTTTCAGTAAATCTCAGTGTCCCTTTCCCCTATTTAACAAAGATCAAAACCAGGCCTTTTTTTATAACCAAGTTAACTCCAGTTTCTAGAGTTTGTCTGGTCAAATTAGCAGCTGTAATCTGGGCACAAAGTTACTGAGTGTCAGGATCCCACGGTTCATCCTGCTGGCGTCTGAATCCACTTTTGTTTTCTTTAAGACTTGTTTTTTCGGTTGGGCAACTTATAAAAACTTAGTTCTGGGTTCTCTAACTTACTGGCAGTGCATCCCAGCACATGGCAGCTTTTAGATATTTTTCTGTTGCTGTTTTTCTGTTTCTGTCGTTGTCTTTCCCCTCTGGTGTGGGCGGGGCTTAAATCTGCTCTGTCTCCATATATTACGTGTGGATTTAGCTATCACTTCATTTAGCAATGTAGGATAACAAACCGAGTCTTAATATGTTTTGATTACATTTTATAACAGTTATACAGTATATTACAGCTCAGTAGGAGAAAAGGCAAATTTAGCTTTAGCTGGCTAACAGCTGAAATGTCAACGGTTATCTTTAACTTGACATAACTGTCTTGCTTTATTTGTCCAGGTGGCTGTTTCTCTGTTGCAGAGAAGTGGTTTAATTTTACTTTGCATTTTTAGATGCTGTTTTATTTTACTTGATTTATATATTTATTTGAAATGATTTCTTATATGATAAACAAGATGTTAAAGCTCTTAATTCAGCTTTCATAAAAAAAAATGTGTTTGGCTTTGCAGTGCAGAATTATTTTATTTTATTTGGCCTAAAAAACTAGTTCACTGTTATAAATGCATAGCACATATTGTCATTTAATAGATTGGTGAGCTCACATGATTGCACAAGGATGTACAGTAAGGTCACCTTTTGTCAGTGTTGTTTAGATTGAATGTTTTGGTTTTATTCAGGAATATGGCAATTTATCTTTGCTAATAATATGTTGATTCATGCTTAAATTTTGGAAAACAAACAAACAAACAAACAAAAAAGAAAATTAACTACTGCTACTACTATTAGCTACCTTGGGGTCCCCGTGTTGAACCCAGGTTTTATTGTATTGTTATGAATGGACAGCTGAGCAGGTGTCAGTTCAGTTTTCATCCTCTAAACCAGATTTATGCAGATATAAGAGCATTTACAGTGTAAAAATAATGCTTGATTTTGAGATTTGAGGGTGTGAAAAGTTTTTTTATTGTTACAAAGTGACCAGGTTTGACTAGCTTCGGGGCCCTGGAGCAAAACTGAGCTGTTGGACCTGTTTCTCTAAACCTCTGTCCTATGCATATGTATTAGTGAGAAATATGCACAATATAAACTGGAATTATTACAAAGTCATTAAAAGTAGTTTGTAATTGCAAGACAGGGCCAGACATGAACATTAAACAACACATTAATCAAAACTGTAAACTGAAAATAAAATAGAGCCCATTTCAAACAACAGGGATTGATCAAAAATACAAAGTGGGTTTTAAAAATATATATAGGCCTATAAAATATATATATATATATATATATATATATATAATACTGTAAGAACTTGTGCTCTGGGGCTCTGAATCAGTGACCCTCTGTTAGTTTTTGGATGATTTAATCCATTCAGTACTGGTACTGAGGTGCACAGAGACGTTAAATAGGGCAAAAGTTTCATTTTCTAACTGAACATTAACTGGCAACGCAACTGTGCTTACAAAGCATCAAAATTATTTAATATGAGCACATTATTAATTGTGAAATATATCTCCAAACCCTCATACTGAACTTCTCACCTCTCTTTTTAATTCTAATCAAACTTTCTGAATTGTCTGAAGCCAACCACCGTCACCCTTTTATCTGAAAAATCAGATAAACAAATACATAAAAATATCGCTCAGAGGAAGGAAATAATCTTGGTGCATCAGGTCAGCAACTGATTGAGGCAGCTGCAACCTTTTT
>JAJHUR010136810.1:13605-27197 GCA_027495735.1 Lutjanus campechanus
ATTGTCATTTAATAGATTGGTGAGCTCACATGATTGCACAAGGATGTACAGTAAGGTCACCTTTTGTCAGTGTTGTTTAGATTGAATGTTTTGGTTTTATTCAGGAATATGGCAATTTATCTTTGCTAATAATATGTTGATTCATGCTTAAATTTTGGAAAACAAACAAACAAACAAATAAAAAAGAAAATTAACTACTGCTACTACTATTAGCTACCTTGGGGTCCCCGTGTTGAACCCAGGTTTTATTGTATTGTTACGAATGGACAGCTGAGCAGGTGTCAGTTCAGTTTTCATCCTCTAAACCAGATTTATGCCGATATAAGAGCATTTACAGTGTAAAATAATGCTTGATTTTGAGATTTGAGGGTGTGAAAAGTTTTTTTATTGTTACAAAGTGACCAGGTTTGACTAGCTTCGGGGCCCTGGAGCAAAACTGAGCTGTTGGACCTGTTTCTCTAAACCTCTGTCCTATGCATATGTATTAGTGAGAAATATGCACAATATAAACTGGAATTATTACAAAGTCATTAAAAGTAGTTTGTAATTGCAAGACAGGGCCAGACATGAAAATTAAACAACAGATTAATCAAAACTGTAAACTGAAAATAAAATAGAGCCCATTTCAAACAACAGGGATTGATCAAAAATACAAAGTGGGTTTTTACTAGTACTGAGGTGCACAGAGACATTAAATAGGGCAAAAGTTTCATTTTCTAACTGAACATTAACTGGCAACGCAACTGTGCTTACAAAGCATCAAAATTATTTAATATGAGCACATTATTAATTGTGAAATATATCTCCAAACCCTCATACTGAACTTCTCACCTCTCTTTTTAATTCTAACTAAACTTTCTGAATTGTCTGAAGCCAACCACCGTCACCCTTTTATCTGAAAAATCAGATAAACAAATACATAAAAATATCGCTCAGAGGAAGGAAATAATCTTGGTGCATCAGGTCAGCAACTGATTGAGGCAGCTGCAACCTTTTTTTAAAAAAAAAAGTCTGCTGTGATGATCATGAAACTGACTTTTTCTGAGCGAGTAATATTTGTCTGCGATGCATTATTTGTGATTTCCCAAATAACAGATTCAGATTTAGTGAGTATAACTCCTGCAGCCTCACGTGCAAAAGACCTGCCTGACAGTAAACATGGGGGTAGAAGTGACTTCAGCAGGTTTAACCTCCACTGGCTGACCTTTGACCTGCTGATCAGCTCAGGTACGAGGTGAAATCTATACTGAGAGAGTGTTAACCAGAACACACACACACACTGACCTGCAGTGTGTTTACAGTGATATCTTATCAGGGTTCAGAGGCTTGCTCAGGAACACTGTGGCAGGTCACAACTGTTTTGTCTCTACTGTCTCCGTTGTTTCTACTGTAGCTCCTGTTTCTGCTTCTGTTGTCAGCAGTCAAGCAGCAGCTTCTACTTTAAAGTCTGAGCTGTTGCGCAATGCTGCCTGTGATTGGTCAGCTGACACCGCCAAACAGGAAGACAGAGTGAGCTGGCACACACACACACACACACACACACACACACACACACATACAGAGTATGGCAGTGGTGTGTGCGGCAGATTACAGAAAGTAGTTCAGTGCTGCAAAGACTTCCTTTGCCATCTACGCTTATGCTAATCTGCGCACACACAAACACGCCTGACATTTCCAAACCTAAACTTTTATATAAACTGAATTCTAAACTTTAAGCTAAAACCAAGTCTTAACAACCAGGCATCCTGTTCGCAAAGTGGACAAAGCTTTCCAAAATGTCTTCTCTTCACTCTGACACCGGAACTGGTCCTCACAAAGACAGACAAGAGCACACAAACACACACACACACATTGAGGAGTATGAATTGCTGATGAAGGGGTAGCTGTCCAACGACAAGTAGAGACAGAGTTATAGTATGAATGACGGTTGTAGATCAACGACACACCCACTCACACACACACACACAAACTAGTTGCTATAATCTGTGAGACTCCATGTTGTGAGTTTAAAGTTTAATATTTCAGGTGTTAATGATTATCCTCTGTCTTTTATAATCTGGTCACTGTGTTTGGAAACTTTTTTTTCTGGGAGGCTGAACTGTGCAGTCTTCTCTTTTAGTCCTCTTTTTTTATTTATTTTTTGGGCATTTTACACACGTATACCGACTGAAACAAAGTAGGGAGAGATGCAACAACATCTCCTGGCCACATCCAAACATTGAAAGTTGAGTTTATTTTTGCACAATAATGAGATACAAATACATACAATACAACAGACTAATTGCAGTGCAGGAGCGGAAGGAAGCCTGAAAAGCTTATTCAGAGTCCTTCCTTATTTAAAGGAGCAACATGCAGCAATTTCGCATGTCCAAATAGCAAGTTAGTGCCATAGACTGTATATTAAATACGTTAATATCCTGTTTAATATACAGTTTATCTTTGAAGCAAATTGCTTCCCTCGCCCCCTCCTCCCCTGACTCAGAGAATCTCAGGGAGGGTGCAGAAGTTCTGCAGGAGCACAAGACGTGTGCAAGATTGTAATTTGATCGTAACAAGCGACGACGGGTCCTAAACAGTCAGTTGTCTGTCAGTGTAAAGTTAAGACTGTTACCCTGAAAATAAAAGCCAACAGGACTTTGACTTCAGTGACTGCCTGTCTCATTGCCTGCCAGACACCATTAACTTATTGCTCAATTAACCGTTATTATAAACATCTGCTCCTTCTATAAAAGATTATTAATGATTTCTAATGATTCATAAACAGTCACTAATTCATTTGGCAATAATTTGCGCACTAATTAACGTGAAACATGCAAAAGAAAGTTATTCCAGCCCAAAACAGAAATCTCAAAGAGGGACACTGTGGCTGCAGGGTTGTGAAGTATTTCAACTCAACATGTTTTCTTGAACTCTGATGACATATCATGGTCATAATAAATTATATATTTCTCCTTTAAACAAATATATGGCATTATTTCTCATGAAAAATGTTGTAGTCTATTGTTAGTTAACCACCAGGCCACAGGGACACCCCAAAACACTTGTAATATACTGAATATATTTATCGCAACATACTTACTGATAAACCATTGATCACTGAGCCTTTCAATTGGCAAATTAAGATTAAGTATGTAATCTATGAAATGTCATGAAATTTGTCAGTGACCGACATGCACAATTAACAGTAAGTATAGCCAATCAAAATGTCCAAAATGACATGTAACTGACAAATTTTGTAAACCAGCAGGGAACATAACCATAAGAAAGGTATTTTTTATTAGAAATTGTCATTTTTGATCTAATATCGTTCAATATTTATTAGTGCTGTCAATCGATTAAAATATTTAATCGCGATTAATCTCATGAATGTCATAGTTAACTCGTGATTAATCGTACATTAATCGCACATTTTTATCTCTTATAAATGTCCCTTGAATTATCATTTTAATACTCTTATCAACATGGAAAAGTGGATAGGCTTGCTTTGTGCAAATGTTTTTTTATTGAAAACAACGTGTAGTGTTATATTTCACACTACTTAATGCACTAGATTCATACTTTTCCAAATTACCTCTGTGTTAGGCTAAATATTGTCAGAGATGCCGCATACGGACGGATTTACCTCCATCAGCTGGCGGTAATGAAATGCGCTAAATGCATTTCAGACGCTAAAATCTCCCGAAGAATCCAATCCAAATACAGATGAATGAAAGGTTGTTTGTAATATATATAATTCTAATTAGTGATCACTGACTTTATTAAACCGACTGCATCTAACACAGCGACACGCACCATGCAGCCTTGATGGAGACGCTGTAACGTCTGACCGCAAATAAAGTAAGTGATCCGTGTCAGCTTAATATCATGACTTTAAAAGCACCGAATTAACGAATTTCGTTATAACAAAATATGAAGAATTGTAAAATATAATTTCTTTGAGGCTGTTCAGTCAATCTAACGAAGATCAAGTGTGGCTTGTTCAGTCAATATTGTTCATTATTGATAGTGCTGAAATTATACTTTCTGCCTAAAATAATTGATACCTTGATAATACACTACCTACCAGCCTTAGGGTGGAGCAGCCATTCACTACATGATGTGTTGTGAAATGCACACACATTAATGTGGCGGCTGCAGAGTCGTCGTCGTGGCCACAGCTTATAAAAACTACAAGTTCACTTGGTCACAACGAACGTTAATCTCGCGATAAAAAAAATGACGCCGTTAAAATTGATTTGCGTTAACGCGTTAATAACGCGATATTTTTGACAGCACTAATATTTATGGTTTTATTGGCCTTTAAAGGACACAGTTTCCCATAAGCCCAGGGTCAAAGCTACAGTAGGTAATGTTAAAATTATCTTTACATAAAAAACTCCAGTATCTGTGGCTCTAACAAGCCCACGCAATCATTTAATTTGGCCTGAATGAAATGATCAACCTGCCTGTCTACCTATGTAACTGCCTACCTGTGCACACTGAGCACTAGATGTACACACAGAGTATTCGGGTTTGAAAAGTGACGCCAATATGAAAGTGCCTTAAACTTACATTCTCTCAAATGGCCAGCAGGGGGAGACTCCACTGGTTGCAAAAGAAGTTTGATTGTATGTAGTCTTATGAGAAAATAACCCAATTTCTCACTTGATTTATGACCTCAGTAAACAGTTTTCTAATGAGTTTATGGTCTCTATCACTAGTTTCAAGTCTTCTTCAATACAGTGTGATGTTTATCTTTTTTTAAATTATGGTCCCATTTAGAGTAAAATACTGTATGATTGACAAGTGAGTGACAGTGAGTCCATCCAATGGAACACACGGGGCTCTCAAAACTCAGATCAAACTGTCAGACTAGGCAGTGCTGATCACATATGAGACAAGATTATGTTGCTAAATTACCTATTTCTCCTCTAAATGTTCTCAGAAACATTTTTAGTGCGCCGTTTAGCTGTTATAATAGAAAGGCTGCAACGGAGCGTGTGTCCGGTTTCCAGCAGAGCCTCCCGAAACTCAGATCGCTCTGTCAAACTAGACAGTGTTGATCAAACATGGATCAAGATTCTGTTATTACATTGTTTATGTCAAAATGTCCCAATGCTAACATGCTAGCTTGACAGCTATGAGCACTAGTACTAATAGTCATGTTTGTTGTTTACAATCGTTATGATAATTAGGTATTATCTGTCATGTGACTAGAGTGCCTAAGTCACGCCCCTTTCTGGTGGACCACCATGGGGCCAAACTTTGGAAAAAAATATGAATTGTAGTCAACGGAGACAGACAAATTTTTTTGATCCCATTTGAATTGTGCCACGAATCACACATATGATGTTTGTGAATTTGAAAGCTAATTTTTCAAGTCAAGACAGTTGCATTTTGTCATAAAAGTGTTGAAGTATCAGACTGTGAACATATTACAACACACCCAGAAGCTGCATAAGTGACATCATGATTTTCTGCCTTCAAAAGCTAACGTTAACCGCTAAAGCCACGATACTTGTGTGTTTTTGTACCAGGATATAGTCACACAACAGCGGGCCTTGCTCGTTCTTTCTCTTCAGGGCTTTTTTTTTTTTGGCATGTTTCATGTTAAAAGCACCAGGAGTCGCTGGATAAAACACTTCAGGTAAGATAACGTTACGAGGGGCAGTATGCTGTGTGAGACGAGAGATGTAGATCACTAAGCAGTTTCACACAAAACTAAACTACGACAAACTGAGACTTTCTTGTCCTGCAAAATTAAGTTTTAAATTGACAGACAACAATTTGTGGCACAGTTAAAACAGACTAAATACATTTTTTTGTCTCTTGCCCTTTGGTCCCATGGGGCTCACCAGAAGGGACATGACTTTAGGCGCTCAATGGGACAGGAGGGTAACTATCTCCGGCCCTCCAGCAGCAGTCAGGCTGTGTGCGTTCATGTGTTTGGGGGAGTTGCTTTGAAAGGGAGGCCTGAAGGGAGGGGGAGGGATTGTTTTTGGTTGGATACTTTCAAAATCACGCTTACTCTTCCAGGTTTCTCCCATGTCACCAATCCCAGCTTTAAAGGCAGAATATGTTAAGACTCATATAAGCATAATCCCTGTCAATCATCACTTTTGACCCCCTAGAAGTGTGTGGTGGTGTGTGTCTGTGTCTGCAGAGATCCTGCCCTCTGCCTGTATTTCTCATTACTTTGCTGTGCTCGGGACATTTTAGCAACCCAAAAATGTCGGTCAACGAAAAACTCTGGTGCATTTTAACGAACAGCTCGAACAAAGCCTGCGCTTTCTACTTTTAAAATCAAGGCTCGTCAGAGGAGGCGACCAAACAGTCGAGGGGACGCCGTTTATTCAGACATGATAACAGCAGCAGAGAGATTTCAGAAAGACAGACGAAAGGACTGCTGAACGAAAAGCTGCACCGAGTTACAGAAGCTCGGACATGACGTCAGGACCTCGACTCTCTGCACCCCTCCTCTCTCTCCCCTTGTTTCCTGTCTGTGTCTACAATCAGCGGTTCAATAAAAGCAAAATGCTGAGATAAATAATTAACCATGATGATGATGATGATGCACCCCGTGATCAGAGCTGATCAGTCTGCTTGGATCAATCGTAGAATTAGAATTATTCATATGAGACCTGCAGCAACACAACAGGACCGGAGCTGATCAGACTGAACATCATCTGGGTTTCTTGTTGTGTGTTTGAAGGGGAAACAGACAGATTCACATGTGACAGGAAGAAAATCTTGATCTCTGTAAGTTTTTTATTTTTGAGTCGTGGTCGTGCCTGGTCTGGTGTTTCCTCGCTGGTCACATGACAGGAAAGCAAATGATACTAAAACAACATTTTGGAACATCTGCAGTGGACACAGATTGAACGCAGCACGCTGGTTTGTGTTTTTCTACCAGAACTCAATCAGAGAGGAACCTCAGTCGCTGCGGATCTATGTACAACCAAAAAATCCTGAAAGCTCTGTTAACCCAGTGTGTGTGTGTGTGTTTGGGGAGGGGGTGTGTGTGTTATGAATACATGAAGTGAAGGGGGGAAGGAGGAGGAGGAGGAGGAGCAGCAGGAGTGGACAGAGTTGGATGCAATCTCAGTTTGGAGTGGAAAAGTACAGCTGTCTGCTCCGGGGAGGCGGGGACTTCTCTGTTGAGTACACAAGCCGGCCAATCGGACGACAGAAAAACACACTGGCTGACAGCCGTGCTCAGCGGCATGACAAACCAGCAGTGAGGCTCCAACTCTGAACCCTGTCTTCATATTAACTTCAGGCTTGTGTTTTTATTGAGGAGCCTCAGTCTCAAAGATGCTTTATTGAAGTGAAAGAGTATTTAATGTGGAGAAGATTTACTTTTTTTTTTTGAGCAGAGCTGAACTCAACTGTGAGGATGTTAAAGTAACTTTATCAAAACAGTTAAAAAAGTTAATTTGACTTAACACTGGGGCGTCTAAATCACCAAAAGAGTTGAGAGATGAGTTTTTTTGTGTGTTAATCAATAACTTGTTCTTAAAGTTAAATATTCACACATTTTAAGCAGTCTACTCAAAGTAAAACACTAGGCTACTGAAAAGTTATTGTCCGTTCACTAAACCCCTCCCCCAGCGAGCGACTGTCCAATCGTAGCTTAGCAACCGTAACTACTGTCAGCATGGCAGGTATGTTGCGCTTTGGGTTTCTCCACATGTGTGTGCATGGAGCTGTAAGAAAGATAAACAGAGGGGTTGTGACTTGTGGACCTTCTTTTAAAATCTCATTTCCAAAACCACACGTGTGAGGAATGTATTGAACAGAGTGTTTATCTGACATTAAGCCTCCGACATTTGCATCCTCGGCTACAAGTGTTCAATCTGTGTGGGGGATGGTCGCATGCCTTTTATATATGAAAAGTGGGAATGTGTCTCTGTTCTGATGAATGTAGAAGCAACACATCTGACCATGTTACTGTTAAATTTATGGACGACACAGTGATCGTGAGCTCGGGTGGATCAGTTTGCTGGTTGATGTAGGCCCAGGTTTCTTTCTTTTTTCTTTTTTTTTGTGAAATTATATTTATTGATTTTCAATAACAAGGCAGTGATCACACACAGCAACCAGCAAAACAAGTACACAGTAACATTAACATAAAGATCATTTACAAGTTCTGAAATAACAAAATAAACAAACAAACAAGTACAAAAAAAAGAAAGAAAGAAAGAAAGAAAACAAAGAATCTCACATCACATCCAGGGGTGAACAGCATTGGGTATAGGGTGACAAAAGGGAGAGAGAAATGTTTTTTAAAACGGCTCACAGGGTGACATGCTTGAAGTAGACCCAGAATGGAGACCAGGTGTTATAAAAACACTCAGGTTTTCCACGGGAGCGGAATTTAAGTTTCTCTAATTTAAGGCAGCCCAATAAGTCTCTGACCCAATGATTGTAAGAAGGCAGAGTTTAGGACAACCTGCTGGTAAAAATCCCACAGATAGTTGTAAATCAAACCCAAAGACCTCAGAAAAACATTTAAAAATAGACACCCAGAAATCTGACAAAAACTGATGAAGTGTAGGACCAAGTTTCTACACTAAGAAAACTAAAGAAATTACTTTTGATTTTGTGGCTGGTACCAACACCCACTGACAAACCACTATTGATGGGAAGAATACTGAAGCGGTCATGGAGCTCAAGTACAGATGCTATTAATAAGAAAGGTCAGCAGCGTCTATATTTTATTGTCAAGAGTAGACAGACATATATTGGTCACCTGGTATTGTTCCTTTGTTTCTTTCCTTGTCCGTGAATAAAAACAAACTGCATAAGATAGCTGATATTAAGTAGTAAGTAGTAAGCTGAAATAAATTAATAGTGACCATTGCCTGCCACTAATAACATTTCTTTAAAAAAAAAAATGTGTGTCTGTATTTATGTGTGTCCCTTAATTTATTACCGGACACAATCTGAATTAAACAACCAAAAACTTGAAATTTCAGTCCAACTGACTGCACATTTTTTAGTTTTGAGCCCAATTCAAACTCTTAAGTTTTGAAATAAACTTTTTCAATGAATTAATTCAATATTCTTTTAAAATACAGTGTTTTCAGCTTATAACATTCGAAGCTTTATGTCTATCTAAACAAGAAAAGTAAATTATCCAAAATGTATTGCAGTTCGTTTTTACAGTGAAGGAACCAGCCAATCACAGTGACAGACGAGGGTCATCCAGGGGCGGTCTGAATCTGAAAACGGTGTGCGCCATTTTGCTACGGTTTCTGGGTTGAACGACATGTTTTTCCGAAATGGTGTGAAACAGGCTTTGAGGTTCAGTTTGTCTCTTTTCGGTGTGTGAGTCAGAAGTGTAACTCAGTCAGCAGACACATGTAAACACCTCTGTATTACAAAAGACAGTACAGTGCAACGTGTGTTCAGCGAACTACTGTTGCTGTTTAAATGAATGTTTTTCTTCATCGAGGCTGAACATGGCCCAAGTTCTACATGTGTTGGTTCCTCTCTGCTCGATGGCACGATTATTTAACCTTCACTGTTATGGTAGAACAGACATTAGTTTGCTAGTTAGTTACAACATTTGACAACCATGACGTTGTATTTTAAGCCCAGCAAAATGCGCATCCACGTTTGGTGCGTCATTGGTGGAAGGGGCTTCGCAGAGTGATGTGAGGCTGCAGAGAGAGAAGAGGAAGGTTTTGCATGTTCAAAATGCTGCGAAACATCAAACTGAGCTCCTGTTTCCTGTTTGTGTTCATGTCAGCCTGCAACAGAGAACACAACAGTTGTTGATCACTCACACATCTACCACAGAAGTAAAACGGCCTGTTGAAATCACAGCAGCACCGAAGCACATGTTAAATATAAACCAGAGTGTTACTGCTGATGTTAATAAACGCATGTGTGTGGATGTTTTTCAGTCTGACAGACACTCAGTCTCTTGCAGTCGTGGAAGAAATATTCAGATGCTTTAATTAAGTGAAAGTAGCAACACCAGGCTGTGAAAATACTCCACTACAAGTTCTTCTGCATTTAAAAGATTACTTAAGTAAAGTATTTCAGTATTATCAGCAAAATAAGGACACAACCGACGATTTCATTGTTATTAATCAGTCGATCATTTTGTCTTGATTAATCCTGTCACAATCCTGTCAGTTGAAAAATAGGTTCATGTGGAGCACACGGACGTTCATGTGGACCTATTTTTCCAAATTGTTTCTTTAAAGATTATATTAATTATCGCTCAGTCTCTTGATCATTTTCTTCATTAATCAATTAGCTGTTTGTTCCATATAATGGTCAAAAATATTGATCAGATGACATAAAATGTCTTGTTTTGTCCACAACTCAAAGCTGTTCAGTTTACTGTCAGAGAGGATTAAAGAAAACTGAAAATATTCACATTTAAATCAGAGATTTTGTGCTTTTTTCTTTAAAAAAAATTGCTCAATGATTAATCAAAAGGATCAAAATAGTTGCAGATTAATTTAATAATCAATTCATAATGGCTTCATGGATTTATTGTTTCAGCTCTGCAACAAAATGTACTTAAAAGTATCAAAAAAATAAAAATACTCATTCTGAAGTCCCTGTCAGTGTTTTACTGTTGATGATGTTTGTAAAATTATATTATTGCTGCATTAATATTAGTAGTTCATTTTAATTACCTCCTATACTGTCAGGTAGTATTTAGAGATAGGACAATTTTTTCAACACATAAAGGAACATTTACAGTTTATCAGAAAAATTCACAATGAAAATCAACAAATTTGGAGATACGTGGTTTTCACTGGACAGGAAGGGTATCAACAATTCAACAATCAACAATCTGAAAAGTAACTAGTAACTAAAGCTGTCAGACAAATGTAAGGGAGTAAAAAGGACAATATTTGCCTCTGAGATGTAGTGAAGTAAAAGTTGCATAAAATGGAAAAAACTTGAGTAAAGTACAAGATTCTTAAATTTGTACTTAAGTACAGTACTTTAATAAATGTACAAAGTTACTTTCCACCACTAGTAACTTGTTACTAGATCTCTGTTACTTGTGTATGAAAACTGGGTGTGTGTAGTTGATTTGTCACCACGCAGTGTCTGTGTGAACCAACCAGGTTATCATTGTGTTGTTGGTTAATATGCTCACAGGTGCCAATTATCTGCACCAAAACACGTATCGTCTGTGGCACACTGTCCTTACCAGTGTGTGTGTGTGTGTGTGTGTGTGTGTGTGTGTCTTTCTGTCTGTGCTTTACTCAACATCCAGCATGTAGCTGCTGGTTGAAGAGTTAATACTTAAAATACAGAGAAAATATTCAAAACATGCTATTTTATGACTTACATGAGTAATCCTGTGTTGCCTCTTCAAGCGATATTCCACTTTGTGAGAATAAGCCACTCAGTATGTACTCACCACTATGCTGATGTGATGATGTGTGAAGGTCTTCAGTTCACAAAACAATCCTGGAGTTTTAGGAGAAACAGGGTAGCAGCCTCATCCAGTACAAAGGCAGAGATCAGTGATCACGAATAAAACGTTAAAAAAGTCCATTAAGATATATACGCGACTTTGTATATATCTTAATGGACGCACATGCAGAAGTCTCGTGAGATCGACGCCATGTTTACATCCTACTGGCTACATGCTACAGTTGATATTTCTGCTAAAAACATGGCGTAAATGGCGTCTTTTGCGGTTAATTTTTAATGTCGCGGCTCACGGACACTTGGATTACACCTCACAAGCAGGATGGAGACGTTTTGTGTTTGTTTTGTGTCCTTTTTTTAACGTTTTATTCGTGGTCACTGTTCACTGCCATTGTACTGGATGAGGCTGCTACCCTGTTTTTTGCTGAAACTCCAGGATTGTTTTGTGAACTGAAGACCTTCACCCATCATCACATCGGCATAGTGGTGAGTACATACTGAGTGGCTTATTCTCACAAAGTGGAATATTGCCTTAAGGCCAAAAGTTTGCATATCATTGGCTAATTACATTGTTTTGTGGGTTTTATGATATAAACATCCTCGTTCAGGACTGGAGGACCCATCTACTGTGTGGGACCAGTCCTGGATCAGAGATCCTCATTTGATTTGGTAGAAGTTTACCAGAAATATCTTTGCAAATAATAGCCTCTTTCCACAGCAGCCATTTTGACATGTAATAGTAGAGTAAACACAGGTGTTACCAATGATACTAATTAAGATCCTGTTCCATCCACGTCAAACAGAGTCAGGATGCTGCTATTGTGCATGTTGGCTCACTGGGACTCATCTGTGTTTTCCCTACAATTTTATGTCAAAATGGCTGCTGTGTAAACTGGTCTATAGTGTCCTCTCAGAGTCTTGCTGCATCAACACAGAGGAGAAATTAGCCTTTCGCCAGGAATCCTTTTCTGTCAGTTTAACTCAAACCATGAATAAATAAATGTTGGTAGGTGTATTTTTTGGTTTGATTGCAGGGGTCAGCCCTGTGTGTGGTTGCTGTGTGGCTGAGTAAGTAAGTCAGTAGCTGAGTGATAACACCATTGGTCAGTTGAGTGTACATCACGTCACCAACACACACGGCTGCATGTCAGCACACTTCACCCAGAAAACATGCTGCAGCTAAAACACCTCGCTCATGTTTACCTTAAGTGTTTCGGACAGAGTTTCATGTTTGAGGCACAGTGTGGCTCTCCTTCACATCGGACTTGGCTCATCAGGCCAGGAATTTCATGGTGGTGGTGGTGCCCGTTCAGTTCGATCCCATGCCCCTTAAGCTAATCACATTCCCTGTGGCCACCGACACCGTATGAACTGCTGGAAAACCACCAGGCTGCTTTGTGTGATGACTCCCAGCAAAGAGCACGAGAGAGGCAGCGTGAGAATATGGATCGTTTGATCACGAAGCCTGATGTTATTCTACAATTCTGCAGCTGCAGACTGGAGTCTGTTAGTGATGAGTTAGTTTAGTTAGGTTTTTACTTTAAAGACCATGTATGAGAAAGACTGTAGCACTATCAAATAAATGCACAAAAAATGTAATAATTAATATTAATCTATATGTCACAGCAACCCTTTAAATTTGAGGTTGGTCCAGTCATATACTAGGTTTCACCCAGTCTTGTTACCTTTGGACAGAGCCAGACCGGCCGTTTCCTCCTGCTTCTAATTTTTATGCTAAGCTAAGCTAACTATGTCCTGACAGATTGGTATCTGTTTTGTTAAACGCCTTCCATCAACATATAAGATCGATGTGCATCTAATTTGTTAAGTTTACAAGTTGATACAGTATGATGTGTTTGACACATGTACACAGTGCCACGTATCAGCTTGCTTTTCCTCTATAATGTAAGTAGTGTCTTGTAACCCATGTGGGCGGGGCACCTTCAAGTGTGTGCATTCATTCATTCATTCATTCGTTCATTTGTTTGGTATCACTCCCAGATCTGCATTGTGTTCTAGGTGCACGCTGATAAACCTCCAGGCTTCAACGCAGCAGCCATTTTTACTTGTGCAGTCTGTGAGGCCGACGAGAGAGTGAGTGTGTGATCTGTTCCCTGCTGCTCCACTGACCTGACAGCTTGTACTACACACACACACACACACACACACACACACACACACACACACACACACACACACAC
>JAJHUR010136811.1:0-43750 GCA_027495735.1 Lutjanus campechanus
GGTTTCAGTGTCTTGTGCAGAAGTGCTTTGTGTTTGTGTGACTGTTTAAAGCAGGTGTCAGATCTTCCTTAACATCCATCACAAGCCATGGCTAGTTCACAACTGTGCTATCTATGCAAAGTCAAGGCTAATAGCATGTTTCCTCCAAGGCCCTGATACAGATTGTGTGATTAGACAGGAGCAGTGCTGAAGCTGAACTTTGCCTTAAAATAATATAGTTGAACTGGTGGTGGTGGTGGATGAGAGGAAGTAGTTATTATAGCTGTGCCCCAGATACTGTAAATGTACACCCCCCATCTTCGACTGCTGCGCTGCTTCAGTCTCTTGCTGTGGTATAAACATCTGATAGCAGAAGAATTTGCCCTTTGGAGAGAAAGGGGCCTGTCAAGTTCCTGTTTCTTTTTATCTATCTCTTTCTAAGGAGCAAGAAGGTGAAAGTTTCACTTCCTGACCCCCTTTATTTTGCTAAACTCAGCACTAATATTGACTCTGTGTGGTTGTGAGTTAATTGGTTTCAGCCTTTTAGTTAACTAGTTTCAGTTTCACATATTTGCATATTTGAATTGCAGTGTTGTTTTTGTATTTTAAAGAATTTAATTAGGTTATTTTTAAATCAGTTGGTTTCAGTTGCAGCTTGCAGGAAATCAGTGGTGTTCAGGTTTTACAGACGGCCTGGCTTGTCAGTGGTTGCTGGTCATGGGAGATGGTCATGTGATGTGGTTGCCATGGTTAAGGGGGGTTGGGTTGTGGTATGGCTGCTCAGGGTGGCCTCGTGACCTATGGGAGCTCAGTCACTGCAGGAATGGTGACTGTAAGAGAGGAGGGTATCGGCCTGTTTGATCATCTTTCTCTCAGTGGCCACATATGTATAATTTTTTTGGGAAGTGTGCTTACACTGCTGTGTAAAGCGAACCATAGACACAGATTTTACAGCCTGTAGATAAACAGCTTCACTTCCTTGGTTACAGTAAACTAAATATTGATTTCTCAATGATTAAGATAAGGGTGTGTTGTTTGCTGCACGGATGGAAGATCTGTGGTGTTTTGTTGTGTGTGTCTTTTGCTGCTGGAAGCATTTGCGCTGACAGGAAGTGTTGCGACAGAGCCAGTGAGAGTGGGTGGTGTGTGTTTGCATTTTTTACATGGGACTTAATCACTATATAGGCTCCTTGCTGAATTACAGACTTCTCTTTTTCTCCCAGCGTCATCATGCTATTTCTGAGGCTCTGTTGTGTTCAAGCATGTGGTTTTTGCCCTTTTTTCTTGGCAGATGTGCCTGTTATGTACTGTATCTGTTGCAGGCAGTGTGCTCTCTGAAAACTGTTTGACTCTATTAGACTTTGTTTCTCTACATGGCACTTTTAATTCAACAGAGGTGGCAAGAATAAACACATTCTTTACTCAAGTAGAAATACAGATACTTGCTTAAAAAAAGACTAGTTAAGTATTGATTCAACTTCTGTGCTCAAGTAAAAGTGAAGAAGTACAGGCTCTGTAATGTTCTCAAAGTATAAAAGTAAGAAGTAGCTGGCCTTTTTACATAATTTGTCATTTTTTGTCTTGTTACGTCTGTTGTGCGTACTATGAACTGATGGATACACCAATATATTGTCTTTTCTTTTTGTCATTATCTCATCCATTTAAAGTTAAAATTGGTCTTGATGTTGGGAAGGTAGTGCACTATGACGCAAAATAAAAATAATGGAGTGTTTATTTGTACCTGGGTACAATTAAAACAGTTTTCAGTTGGTTAGGTTTTGGGAAAGATCATGGTTTGTCTCTGCCACAATGCCAGTGTAGCTTTTTGCATCCCAGGTGTAAACAGCATTGTTGGCTACTGACACCTGGGTGCTTGTCTCTGCCATGCTAGGCTATATACACCTGGATGTAAATAGTCACATTGGCTATTCCAACCAGGGTGCAAATAGCATTTGCATAAAAATAATACTTAATTCCCCTAAAATACAACGAAACTAAAGTAACGAGTCTGTAAGGCGTAGAAAGTACAGATATTTGTGTTTAAAAGTAGGGAGTAAAAGTAAAAACTTGCCTGAAAAATAAATACTCAAGTAAGGTACAGATACCTGAAACTCTACTTAAGTACTCCAACAAAGTATTTGTACTTCATTACTTCCCACCTCTGTAATTCAACAAAATGTGCACATGACAGTGCTTGTCTGTAGTTGCAGTAGCGTTGTTACTTTTATGGTGTGTGTCCCCGTCATTACCATAACAACACAGGAATGACCATTCGCTTCTTGTTTGTCTTCCCCCAGAAGGCTGAATGAGCTTTGTTTTTTCTCTCTTTCACTCACACATGCACACGCAGACACACACACACACACACACACACACTGCAGTTAACCTACGTTGTGCACATTTAAATCCACGGCAGTTTAGATTCCTGCAGCATTCCAACACCAAGACTTTGTCCAGACACAAGCAGCAGAGCATGTCAGCTTCCTTCTGACCCAGTTATTACTTAATCCATGTGACCATATCATAGTTTGATCATATTGATACTTGAACTGTGATATCTTGTCATGCGATTGACAGTAGATTGTGAGAGACCTTCAAATATGTTGATTTTGTTGGAGAAAGTTAGATCTTTTTCAGAAGTTTTGGAGCGCCGCTGTGTCTTTCTGTGGACTCTTCTTTTTCATTGTGTGTGTCTGCTGGACTGAGCAAACATAACAAGAGTCATGACTGGTGATCGTCCATTAGTTTCTTCATTGAGCTCTCTCTCTGTAAATCAGGGAGCGGCCTTCTCACTCAGAGCTGACTGTGCCGAGATGGGAATGCCCCGGAATTCCGCTCATTCCTGTCATTCCTTCAACTGTAATGTCTGGACATGTCTTTAGCCTGAGCTGAAAGAGAGATGGAGCAGGGGGAGAAAGTTGGGATATGACAAGTAGTGCTATTTATGTGCTCTTTATGTTTAATTTCAGGACTTTGGCCATGCAGTTGCCCTGCATGTGTGATTGGAAATGACTTTTCCTCGTCGGTTCCCAGCTTACCTTGTTTTGTCATTCCGGAGGACAATATCAACAAGACGCTACAAGTAAACACAAAGGTAGAGAAAGAGATAGAGCAGCTGAGATAAAGGATAAAAGACAGAGTGCCGGGTTTGTCTAAACAGGCCTCCAGACACCGCCCCACTGTGTCACAAGATGGATCCCACTGGGCACACAGTCAAACTGCTCTTTATACCATCTTTAGATAATCATAGCACAGTTGCCTTGGTTCGCACCAGAGCTCGATCTTAAAAAGGAAACTAGGCCAAATGAGCCAGTCAGACAGGACTAGTTACTCGCCTCGTCCCCTGTGTGGATTAATAGCTTTTGTTCACTGGTGTCAGTGAGGACAAGTAATGCTTAAGGACCTGATTTGTAATTGAGCTCAGTGACAATCAGTGTTTTAATTATGATGGATGGAAAAAATCAGGTCATTAAGCATGTGGAGGCATGGCAGACTGCAATTTGATCTTTCGGTAGGTATAATTAATTATATAATTGGTATCTTGAGGTAATTGGATACATTCTTAAGCATATGTGGTATTAAAAGGATAGTTTGGATTATTTGAAGTGGGGTTGTATGAGGTACTTATCGATTGTCAGTGTATTACAGTAGATGGCGGTTGGCATGTCCCTGGTTTAGAGAAGCAAAGAGGGGTACCAGCACAGAAGCTAAGCAATGTCATGCTTTGGACAGGGTCGGCAACAAAAGGTATTTCAGCCACTTAAAAAAGGCCCACCTAAAAAAAATCTATATCACTTTAAGTGTAAGCAATATTTAGAATATTTACTTTTCAACCAGACAGCCTTTTCTGATGGGAATTTGGAATTTGCCATTATACAAGCCAAATATCGCTTTCTCTCAACCAACCAAACTCTTGGTGAAATGAAGTGATTTTACCTCAGATAAAACAGAAGCTGTTGTTCTACCACTTCCTCGATCTGTTCATATGTTTGTGTGTTGTGTGACTACGGTGACTCAGGACTATCCTTCTAAAACACAGAAGTCACACAATAACAAAGATGAACAGATCGATATAGCAATACATCAGCAACTCCTGTGCTCTGTGTAAAGTTAGTAATACCATTTTTAGATAAGAACCATCTTTAGGGAGAACAATATTTGGCTTGTATAATGGTGGACGGCAAGGCAAAACTGTGAAAATGCTCTAAATATAGCTTACACCTAAAGTGACATTTATTTATTTTTTAGGTGGACCTTTTTAAGTGCCTAAAATACCTTTTGTTGCTGAACCTGTCCGCAGCAGTACATTGCTTAGTTTCCTTGCTGGTGCTCCTTCCTCCTTCCTTCTCCTAACTGGGGGCGTGCCAAATGCCATCTACTGTAGTTAATGTACTGACTATTGATAAGTGCTTCATACAAATCCACACCAATTAATCCAAACTATCCCTTTAAGATCTTCAATAATATGTTTGATAGCATGGTGTTACCTTCAACCTAGTAACTGTGTCAGCCACTTGGCTGCTGTTGCTGTACAGCAGGCTTCAGATGTAGTTCCAGGGGTTTGGGTGTGGTTTCTCACTTGAATGACAGGCCGGCTTCTCTGCCAGAGGACTTACAAGAAGTGAATGGCCTTGAATGTTTCCTTGCAGTTTGTTTGTGCCACCGTTTGATCATAGTCCGACATCAGATGTTTAGAAGTGATGCATTAGGTCACTTTTAGAATATGGAAAACGACATCATTTGGACCGGACCATGCTATTTGTGTGATTTTGGAATGTTTGGGTGAAACCACAGCAGAGTTAGAAGTTATAAACGGTTGGTCGTGATAATTCCCTGGGAGATTTTTTTTGTGATATAATAATACCCACACCCCCTAACCACTGCCACCCCCACCACAAGGACTGCTCGAAGCGCAGTCAGCAACAAAACAACATTTGTGGATTGGATTGGGTTGTACCAGCTGTTTGTAAACCCATTACGGAGTTTGTGTTTAAGGTCCTGGTTAGGTTCTAAAAAAACTACTATTCAGTCTCAAACAAGTGCTTTACTGAATTGGGTAGCACCTTTAAGGCTTAAGAAATGTCTAAACCGGTAAAGCATTTTGTAATGTGTAAATCAGTTGCTCTGAAATGGCACCATACAAAGAAGTCATTGTAGCATCAATGTAATCATAACTGTAGTTTTACCCTACAGAATACAGGAATTTCTTGTCTGTTGTGTGACTTTGGTGTTCTAAAATCTTAGTTCAGATTTACCACAGTCACACAGTAACACAAACAAACTAACCGATGAAGGAAGTGTTAGACTAGTAACTCCTGTGTTTTGTGAGGTAAAAGTACTGTTTTTCCTTAAAGAGTCTGGTTGCTTTGAAGAGAGCGATATTTAGCTTATGTGATGAATGGTGCGGTGAAAATATTCTAAATATAGTGAACACTTAAACTGAAATTGCTATTGGTCATTACTCTTTTATTAGCCTCAAATACCTTAAAATAATCCCAGTTTGCATCATCATTAAACAGCATTTTGATTAAATATGAGGTCAGATGTTATTCTTCAATGGAAATATATATTAGCAAGCTTAAGTTAGCACTGTCAGTTCTTATCTTCAGAACTGTTACACCTACCAGCTCCTGCGTGTAAATTCTTATTTACTTAACAACTAACCTCTGTGGAAGAAACAGTTTCTGTGGTGCAAGCAGTTTTAATATAGTACTGGGTAACTCTGCACCTGGTAAACAATATCACTATAATGAGGCTCAGTTTGAACTTAAGAGGAGCTGGTGCAGCCAGCTCCTGGTGGGAGTTCATGTCATACTATGGACACTACAGCAGCGCAGGATGCTTGATGTCATTGGGGCATGAACCTTGACCTTCTGGGGACAGAAATCTGTCTTCACTTACTACAGTATTCTGCTTCCCAGGTCCTCAGAGCTGTAAAACAAACAAAACCTATATTACATAGATTTTAGTTCAACGTTGAACTTTTTCACGCTTCATCCCGTCCTCCTTTTCCTTTCCATCCCCCCCATCTGGTAGATCTGTGGTCAGAAGAGGGTTTGTGGCATCCTCCTCCAGGGCCTTACGCTGGGTCATGTGACTGCCTCCCACCACTGTGGTGTTGCCCTCCTGTCACCACGGCAACGTCAGCATTCTGACTAACATGCCGTGACATCCGTGACCTTCCTCCCCCCTTTGCGATCCCATTTCTTTTTCTCATTCCATCATCTTTTCCCCCCACCTCAACTGCTGAGTTACTGACTGCTCTTATCATCACTTCATATTCTGTGATTCCCGCCTCTTCTTTCTCCAGATTTAGTCTGTTATGCCTTTCTAGGAATGTGTCACTCTGTGGCTTTTCAGTTCAGGGCATGCGTTTCCCTTGGTAGAGCAAGAACAGAAGTGGCTTTTTAGATTGCTACCATGTTATCATCAGGGTGTGTTTGTTTAGTTATTTACTCCTCTTCTGTCTCTATTTGTCTGCCTCCTTCCTTCTCCCAGTTATGAGTCCAGATTCATCATCAAACTTTTCTCCTGAGGCACGGTTATACAACATCTCTTTTATAACTTGAGCAACCAGGGGGCAGAAAAAGAACCTTGTGGGAGAGAGAAACTACCAAAAGAAGAGCTGAAGATTTCATGTATAGCGAGAAGATGTATGCCTCACTGATGTGTATAAGTGAGCTCTGAGGATATATGTGTTTGCCATCTTTTCCACATGTTATCCTTCCGTCATTTGGAAGGGACAATTACTAAGCAATGTTGTTCAGAAACAATACCATTATCAGAAAATGCCTTAAATATGATAAAATGCAGGAGCATTGGCACGTATGAGAGTCTATGCACTGATTCAATACCATATAATTTATAAGCCCCTAAACTGGACCAGCAGCATCCTGTATGCCCAATTTTATTTTTCAACTGAGCCCAGCCACACAATGATAGCAGTCATATAGGATTGGTACTCTGTGTCAGCAGATACACAGTCTTAGTATCACAATCAGCACCAGGAAGGAAAAAATCATATCAGAACATGTTAGCAAGGATGTCTCCCACATCTTCAACTCAACAAATGGTAATAATGGCCTTAAATATGGCAAGATGTCATGTTCAGAACATTCTTAACACATCACCAAATACAACAAATTAGTTCTTCCACAAAAAAACGACAACAAAATAATAGCTTCTCAAAAAGGCTCTCATGGCCCCTTCACACCTACCTGGTGTGGTCTGGACTTTCAGACTTTTTAGTTTGATTTGAATCAAAATTACAAAGGTGGAACCTCCACCAAATCTCCACTCTTACATGGAACTCCCCATTAGTCAGTTAGAGCTGAAAAAGCCTCTCAGATGAGAGATGGAGCAGGTAAAGAAATGATGCTGTGTTGTATTTTAGTTCTGCTTTGTGCCATGTTCAAAACTTTTTATCAAATGAACCAAGAGCAGTAAACATGAAATTTTGCAGACAGGTAACTCGTTTGGACAATCAAAGCTGTCAATCAAATCCTGGTGTGGGCCAAACAACAAGACAGAGACCACTTGGAAAGGTGGGACTTTGGGTTGTTTGGTCTTCTCCAGGGTTTGATTGACATCTTTCACACCAGCCCAAATGAACCAAACTAACTGGGCAAATGGTCTGTTTTTAAAAACCCAAACAGGTAAGGTGTGAAAGCGCCCTAACTGACATGGACATTGATGAGTCAGTTGGTAAAAAACAAAAAAATCTGACATTTTTCTGTTATGATGATTAGATGAGCGAAAGAGAAGAACTGAACTGAGAAGATGCTGTTTATAAACCAATCAAATGCAAGTATAGGAAGAGTAGAGCTGGGTAACGGTATTAACTGAAATAACCCAGTTAATGATATCAAATGATACCTGTATTCAGTCCTTTTTGTGCTCAGATCCAGAAAATAATGACTATTTTCATGTTTTTATCTCACAGCCAATCACTGCAAGTGTTCTTCAATTTAATGCCTCAATTAGCCCACTAGCCCACACAGCAACTACAGCTCGCAGCTACATAGTCTGTGGTGGTGAAGTCATGCTGAGATGCCACTAAATCCAAAGAGGCAGTATTGAATGAAGTTCTCTTTGTATATTGGTATTACTTTAAGGGTATTGGACTGGTCTTGAGACACAGCTGTAGGTGATGATAAGACGTAGGTGGCTCATATATAGTTCTTCAAAATTAAACCTACCTGGATCAAATGTATACAGTGTAACAAAATTGTGAACCTTGGTTTGACTTGGACTTTTGGGTGTGAAAAGGCCCTTAACTTCCATAGTGAATATTTAGATAACATTAAATTCATCAGGTTGTCTTTAAATGCAGCACATTCAAAATATCCTGGATTTTGTCTGCCAACCAACTAGGTAAAAAAAAAAACAGCCTTATATTTCAAGGAAATGGAAAACTTTATATTTTTTCTTCAGAGAATGTGGCCTAGTTTTTATTCTCAAGGGGTTCTTACTCTTGCGAAGACACATTCCAAGCAGTCAGTGCCTGTAATACTCACATAAACTTTGCCCTTAAAAGTTAAAAAACCTCTCTGGGAAAAGTTTGAAAAGTTACAAAATTTAAAATAAGTTATCATCTGTGTAAACGTGTGATTTATAGATTGTTTTATAAGGGTATTATTATTGTGTTCCACACTAACCCAACCAATAGCCAAGGTGTCATAACATGTTGCGGAAGCATTTTCCAAATATGGTCCTCACAGGGAGTGTGCACTGACAAATCAGTGTGTGGCATAGCACAGCTGACTGTTCACTTAGTTTACCCTGTAAAATTACAGAGAAGCCCCACCCAGAATGCCACAGTATCTGTCTCACACATGCAGCAGGAAGTGCGCGTGACAGTGCAGAAGTCAGCACCAAACATTCATACCTCCACAGTCAAATCACTGTTAGCGCAGAGCACCAGATCATTACGACATGAGTCACACATGAATTGCTTTCGTTTTCACTGAAACTGCTGTGATATTTTTGTGCTGACGAGGAACAATGTGTACATTACCTGCGTCTACACTTGATCATTGTTCTGACATGCACGCACATAATGGTCACATATGAAACTGGCATTACAATATGTGTTTTCTTTAAGATGTAGCGATGCCCTAGATATGACCCTCTGCATTGAAATGATTTCTGGGAATTTTGGAGAGACTAGGCTCTGAGGAAATTGCTCATATCCTGTGTGGAGCTGTGGAAGAGGAAGTCTCCTGTGACACTGGGAATCTCCAGCCTACTGACCCACATCACTGGGCTCTGGAACCTGCTACACTATAGCACTATTTGCAGTGTTAAAATGTATACTTTAGACTTGGGGAAACTGAAATTGCAAGTCATAATTAGAGAATATGATGCATTGTTATGTTTGTGAAGTCATACTTAAAGGTGCCCTGTGGAGTTTTCTTATAAACAAACAACAGTTATGTTTATATTCTGTGTTTATCTACAAGTCACATTATTTGGATATTTGAGGCTCAGCAAACATCCTCATAAAACATTTGCAGAGGTGTTTTTTTTTTCTTAAATTCCCTCCCAGACACATTTTACTCTGCTGTGATTAGGGACATTGGAAATTCTACTTGTGTTGTTTCATTTGAATTTTTGACTTGAACTCCACCTTTTCTGTCTTGATTTGATTATTTAGGATTGACATGAATGAATGGATCCACTTGAAGGGGTGGGGGGACCATTTTCTGCACCTGCCTGGGTAGGTAGCCTGTCACATCTTTATTTCCCACATAAAAAAAAACACTTTTCTTTGTTTTTGTTTTTTAACTCTGAAAAGGGACTGGAAGCACTTCAACTCTTTCTCCCTCATTGGGAAATTCTGGATCTGACCTCATGCCCCGCCCACCTGGCTGCTTGCAGTAGGTTGTCTAGTGAAAGTCAGGCAGTGCACATCAACATGGCCAGTGCTGGCATTAGATTAAACATCAGAGAGATTCAGCTCAGACTCACTTAGATGAAAAGTGTGTCGTGCACCAAAATGGATGACTAGCAGCCTTATCAAAATGGTAAGTGCAGTTAGCATCTTTTATTTGTTTATGTTATTTGTTAGCTTGCTTAGCAGTGGCTAACAGGGCTAATGCTAACTCTTGTTCACTGTCCTGCCAAGTCCACTCTGTGCTGGAGGTTTCAGGTATCTTTGCTGGTGGGACTTGTGTATTAAGCAGTGAATGGCTTTTGAATTTGTTGCATACCAAATATAGCCTGCCCGGTGTGTGTTTGAATCTCAGATTTTAGGGTAGTACACAGACATCTTTGAGTGCATGTTCGTAGAGCACAAGATACAGACAACTTATCAACAGTGGTCAAAAAACATAGTAGGGTATCTTTAAGGTGCTTAATACTGCATTTGGTTTGGTTGATTTGGTTAGATGCTTACCACCATTGCTAGCTTTGAAGTCATACCAGATAAATGTCTAAGGACAGTTCACTCCGAAATGAAAAATATATTTTTTCCTTCTGGCCTGTAGTGCTATTTATCCATGTAGATTGTTTTGATTTTTTGGAGATTCCTGGAATATTATGGAAGTAAATGGCACTCAGCATATCGTGCTCAAAACGCCATTATAAAAAAACAAAACAAAACACAGAAATACCTCTTTTCTAAATTTATCCCTGGTTACTCATGATAATCCACAGGCCTTGTTGTGAACAGTTACACATAACAGGTGCATTTCTTTTCTTCCAGACTACACCTGGCAAGGTAGTTCAGTGGTGCTACTGTTACAGCTCAGCGGGGGAGGATGCCATTAATGTTCACATCCCACATTGTCATGAGCCTCTCATCCACGAGTAGATGCACATGGCCTTCTGTGTGGTGACAGGAATGGTGGGTGTAGTTTGTTAGAAAGAAAATAGTTTCCCACATGAAACTGCTCACGATTTCTGGAAAGAGACATAGCTGTTGAGTGTTGCAAATGTAGTTTTTGGTGCTTTGAACACCACAAGATGTATGCCATCTAGGTCTATTATATTCAATATTGCTTTAGCTGATATCTCCAAAACTGGGCAGCTCACATCAAAACAATCTAGATGGATAAATAGCAACAGGCTAGAGGAAAATATGTATTTAGGATTTGGTGAACTGTCCCTTTAAATTAGCTGAATTAATTGTATAGGTGTGATTTTTATTGAGCTGTAACTGCCTGTGATGGTGGCTCTGCAGCCATGTTTCCAACGGTTTTTGAAACATTTGTAATCCTTTGCACTGAGTGAAAGATCTGGTAGCTCTGAATTACAAGTCGGGGGCTGACATGATGTTGTTGCCTCACTGGGGTGCATGTAATAATGCTCTCAAAGATATGATGTGAATGTGGCATAAGACAATTTCAAGTCCCTTAGTGCCAAATTCTTAAGTCAGATTGGGCACAATAGTGGAGGAATGGTAGGTCTCTCTGCGTGTGTGTGGTACCACATTTCAAGACCACTGTAGCTATCTGCCAGTTTTCTCCAGTACTAGATCACACTCTTAGTGGTGTGATCTAACTAAGCCAGTGCCTGCCTGTGAAAATTACATCCAGTTCTGCTCACTTCTTTATTTTTTTTTAAAGGTGTCAAAATGATATCTGCAGTCTGTTTGTGCTCATATGCAAATATCTTGCTGGGCTACAGGCACAATAAGATAACTGAAAAGCATGTTAACAGATGGGAGCTGCACATAAATCCAGAGCTCACTGCTCCTTTCTGCCTTTGGCACAGTGTGCTTGGTTACAAAGTAATTTGCTGATCAATGGGTGTGCTCAAATTCACTGTCTGGCTGCTGATATTTCAGTGTGTCCTAATCCTGCTGCCTGTGGGGTTTTACCAAAAGAAAACTCCACAAGGGTAGATAAAATATATACCCCCCGGAGATCAATTTTTTATCATCACAAGCACTGAAATCAAAAGCAGAAGGTGGGAAAAACCCACCGTTCCCCGAGAAGATTGCACCCTGACTGGCTTCATGTGGAGGCAGAGTCTTGGAATCGATGCAGCAGTTTTACTAAAATGCGTTACTATGGGCAACACATAGCCTTGAGTACAACTCCATACAAACCACACAAAGTACAACGCATGGCAGCATCCACGGTAATATTTGTCATGTGTGTCATGTGATGTGAGACTGAATGGTGTCCAGTGTTGGTGATCAGTGCAATGACAGGAAGGAAGGGTGTCTCCATCTAAGACTTCCTGTCCTGCTGTGTGACTCAGTTGGTCCTTGTGCTGCTCTTTTCCTTTTCCCTTCACTCTTCTCTTCCTCCCTGCCTCAGGGCATGTCTAAACCTGTCCTTTACTTACTTCTCTGTCACTCACATTTTTCTTCATTTACTTTATTAGCTTTTGTTGGACCGTCTGTCCAGGTTCTGGAAAGTTCTCGACCAGCTGCTTGCTGTTAAGGTCATTTATATTTTGCACCTTCAGTTTTTAACCTTTTTACCCTTTACAGTACTGGGTCAATGTTTCAGAACAGTTCAAAAACATTTTTTGCTTTTTTGCCAAGAGTTTGATGAGAAGATTGAAACTTTTGTGCAAAATTTCTATTTTTGCACAGTGAATATGAAGCTACTTCCAGCAGCAGAGTAGATTAACTTTGTAATAAGACTGGAAACAGCTAGCGTGGCTCTGTCCAAAGGTCTCAGACCTGCCAACACGCCTGTTTTTCACGTTTTTTTTCTTGTATTTCTACACCATCTCCCAGCACCTTCATGTTTTGTTGTTACTCACAGGAAACACACATAACTTCCATGGCCCTCAGCTTTATTATAAATGATTGCCATACATTGATCCATCCACTCACATGATCCACCCGCATCATACAATTTCAACCCATTGGTTACCACAACCTGGCAACCCACAACCTGATTCAAGGGGCATGTACACAGCTGCTCCCTGCACAGGCACACAGGCCAGCTAATTTGATGTAGCCTAGCTGTTAGCTTAGCTGTCTTCAAAATGTCAGGGCAGCTAGGCTTTCCTCCTAAAAAATCCACCCACCGCTGAAAAAGCCTCCTATATTTTGAAACCTTAATGTTTAGGCAGGTATGAAAAGTATAAATTTGTCTACTGGATTTTTTTGTGACTGTTTTTAAGTCAGTGCGACCGGTCAAGAAATAGTCCAGCATTACCCAGTGAAAAAGTACAAATAACCTTTTACCCTTTAGTTTTTGTACAGATTAAACAAACAATAGCTTCATGTTAACCTGCGCACAAAAGGGTGATATATCATCATGTAATTCTTGGCATGAAAGTGGATAAACATATTTTTAAAAAATCAAACTTTTTGTCATATTTGCTGAAACTATCGCAGTACTACATGAGACAAGTAATATGAGAAAACGTCAGGTTCCTCTGGCTTCTCCAAGTGCTTCTAGTGGAATTTGCAACAATCCACCATGCCTTAATGAAAACAACCGATTTGACGACCTGGGAATGAGACTCGACAGTCAACTAACTTCCTCTAGAATGGCCTACCCAGCTTTAATTTGTACTCTGTGTTTAGTAGGACTCCGTAAAACACCAAGCAAATCCATAATCCAGTTTGTTTTCAGTGCTGTTTCATGCCTAAAGCAACTTTACTTTACTGTTACTGACATATCAAAAACAACAAAGCCACAGTGAATCCTCGGGAAAATTACTTAAACAAGCACATCTCATCTTCAATATCTTAATTGCCTCCCTAGATCCTCTTTCAATTTGGAACTGCGAGTTGACTCCAATCATGATAATACTGATTGATATCTGGGATGTTTATCACTGAGTGTGTGACTTTGTCAGCTGTAATGAGATGCCATCCAATTAAGAGGGTGTGTGGGACTAATCATCGCTGCAAGTCTGTCCAAAACAATCAAAAACAAATCAATAAACAAGATGGAACAAATGAACACGAGAGAGGGAACATGCTGGAGACGAGCTGGAGGTGACAGGAGAGGAAACAGAGGAGAGGGAGACAGGGAGGAGATACAGGGATGAACACGCTCAGAAATAAAGGTGCTCACTAGAACCATAAAGGGTTTTTCAGCTTGTTCCTATAAGAGAACCTTTTTTGGTTCATCATAAAATGTTTACAAGCTTGTAACCCTTTCAGAGAGTTCTACCTAGAACCCAACATAAACAGTTATACATAGAACCATCTGTGAACCGCCTGCGAGAGGTTCTACAGAGAACCCCTCTGGTGCAGTGGTTCCATCCAGAACCCTCTTTTGGGGTTCTATCCAAAACCTTTCCACCTTCTAAGAGAACTAATAAGAACACATATTCTAAAGATTTCATCTAGCACTTCTGTTTCTATTTCAATGTTTTATCTAGAACCCACCCAGGGGGTTCTAACAGGAACCCTTTTATATTTCAAGAGTTCCATCTACAACCCACCCAGAGGGTTCTAGCAAGAACCCTTTAATATTTCAAGGATTTTATCTAGAACCCACCCAGGGGGTTCTGTGCAGAACCGTTTTATATTCTATCAAGAACCCTTTCATATTTTAAGGGTTTCATCTTGAACCCACCAAGGAAGTTCTAAATAGAACCCATGTTTATATTCCAATGGTTTTATCTAGAACCCACCCAGGGGTACTAGCAAGAACCCATGTTTATATTCTGAGGGTTTCATATAAAACCCAGTCAGGGGTTTCTACTGAGAACCCTTTTATTTTTCAAGGGTTTTATCTAGAAACCATCCAAGGAGGGTCTACCAAGAATTATTTTATATTATGGTACAAAGAACCCTTGATGAAAGAGTTTTCTTTCCTTTCTTCCAGAAGGGGTTCTTTGGATTAAATTAGTTCTTGACCGGACTCGTAGTCTTACAAAGAACCCTTGATGAACCCTTTTGGGGCCCTTATTTCTAGGAGTGTGAGGGATGAGAGGCCACACTGCGGGTCGCTCATTCAAGCTAATGCCATTAGTGTCACCGTGCAGGCGGATCATATGACACAGAGTCATTATTGCTCTTTATTTATTTACCCTGACACACGCACACACACATAAATTCCACCATGTCACATATCCTGCAGAGTTCCTCACACAAACCCCCTGTAGCCTTGAAACCAGACAAATGTCTATCCAAACACACAAAAGCACATGTTACGCCTTTCCTAGAGTGTGTCACATCTCTGAATGCTCCCCCTCATCCTGCTCGTCCCTGTTTCTTCTTCCTGTCCATGCATCCAGCCTCTGGGTCTGGCCTTCTCATGTCATCTCGGGGTATATAAGCCTCCACACCATATGGGCTCTGAGGGGCTTAGTGGACCTCCAGCCAGCCCCCCTCGGAGGGCCTGCTGTTTGAGGGGAATTCAGGGGCATCTTGTCATGTTTTCAGCTGCTTCAAACTTCACTGTAGAAAGGAAAAAAAAAAAAAAACTCAAAAAAGTTAGTGTCTGGGCTGCCTTCAAATTTTAAGTTGACTGAATTTAAAAAGACAAATCTAGTCAAATAAACTTGATATTAATTCAGGTGTACCTGAGAAAAATGTTCAAAAAGCTTAAGATATTAAGTTGAATGAACAACTCTTCATTCACACTGACAACCACCACAAACAAATTTGATTTCCTCTTACTGTTTTCTCACATGTACAAATTAACTCTTTGTTTTAATTTATAAACTTAGTGTCCTGGCTCCCTTAAAATTTTAAATTGACTGAATTTGAAAAGACAATTGGACGTAAATTTTGTAAGGACTCAAAACAAACTTATTAATATTAATATTAATTCAGTTCCAGAAAACATATTTGGAAAGTTTATTACATGGCTTTGTTAAATACTGTATTCTGATTGGTCAGTTACAGTATTCTGAGGTCTGTTATTTCTGTATAGCAGACCGTTGCTATGTTGCCGAGGAACTGTTGCTATGGATGCAGTTCAGATTATAGACTCTGGAGGAGCAATGAAATCATTTTCTTTTTTCTTTTTTTTTAAAGTTATTTTTTTGGCCATTTTTGCCTTTATTTGATAGCGACAGCTGAAGAATAGACAGGAAACGGGGCAGAGAGAGAGGGGATGACACGCAGCAAAGGGCCGAAGGCGGGAATCGAACCAGCGGCCGCTGCAGAGGACTACAGCCTCCACACATGGGTCGGACGCTCCACCCGCTGAGCCAAACGTCCGCCCCGCAATGAAATCATTTTCAAGTCCATAAAATCATTTTAAAAATGAAACAAATTAAAATTTTGTGTCAAGTCACACTGATGAAACATTACAAACAAATTTGACTTACATTCAACTCATTGTTTCAAAAGATTTCAAGATAGAAGAACTTACAAGTTCTTCTAGTTCTGATGTGTTCTGAAAATAAATACCTGACATTTTAAGTTTAATTAACTTGAATAAATAAAAATAGTCTATATGAATTTAGTTAATAAAAAAGGATTAGTTGATTCCACTAAATTCATGTATGATTTTTTACAGTGCCGTTAAAAAAGTTAGTTATTTTTTTTCACACAAAGAACTTCAGCTGCTCCTGTTGGAGCTACTTTGTTCCATCATTGGCATGAAGACAATATGTGAACCTGCTCCCCTGAGTGAATGTGTTGTAAGTGTAAAGGGATAGTATCTGAATTCAATACTAACCTTTAGAAGTTTTCACAGTGTTTTCATCATTGTGAAAACAATTAAGCAACTATGACTTATCTTAAAGTGTATTAGAGACACACAGTAAGTTTTCATCATGTATGTTTTCTTCAAACTATAAAAAACGGAGGGTCTCAGTAGGGTTTTAATTCTCAAACAATGCATGTTGGGAAGTCTGTTAATATACTGATCATGATCCTTAAAAACTTTAAATTACACTTGAAAATGGAAGAACTGCTGTTCATAAGTTATGAAAATAAATACTAGAAATTTTAAGTTTGATCAGCTTGAACAGATATATCTTGTATATTTACAGAGTTAATGAGAAAAGATTAGTTGGCTCCACAAAAGTCCTGTATAATGTTTTTTTTACAGTCTTCCTGTCTTGAGAATGAAAAAGAAAAAGTCTGAGCTGTTGTTGTCATTTTGTTATCTCATTTTCCCTTCCCCTCATTTCTCTCCCGCTGGTCTGATTTTATTTAAGCCCAAACATTTTGCATAATTGTAAGCAAATATTTCATATTCATTTCTTGCCGCAGCAAAGTGTGAGCTTGTTGTGTAATTATTATTTGGTTTGTGATCTGTGAATCTCAGCAATCCAGGATAGGCAGATGGCTCTCTATCTTCCTCACCAATGACTCGCTGTCTCTCTCTTCCTCTTCTTCCTCTCCATCACTTCTTTTTTTTTTCGTGTGCACATGTCTGCGTTCATGTGTGAGATTACGTGTCTTTGTGTCTGAGTGTGAGTGTGTGCTTGTATTTGTGTGTTGTGTGTGTGTGTGTGTGTGTGTGTGTTGTTTTAGGAATATCTACTCTGTGGACCATATGGTACAACACTGCCTGCTGGGCAAAGATAAATCCCGCATGCAAAGGCAGCAGAGACACCAGTACACACACACACACACACACACACACATACACACAAATGCTCCACACAATTAGCACAACCTCAGTATCATGTACTTGTATTGTGCATTGTAATTAGTCTGCACATTCACGTCTGCTGTTGTATAACAGCGATACCCAACAGGCCTGTCTTGTGTTCATCTGTCAGTCTCTCTGCTCCCCTCACTGTCTGTCTCTCCTCCTCCTCCTCCTCCTCCTCTCAGGCTTATGTGCTTTCTACCTGCCTGCCTATACTTGTCTACATCTCATGCTTTCCATCTTTCTCCGAAGCAACTTGCCCCCAGCCTACCTGAGTCATCAGGCCTTTCCTGAGCCATAACGCACAAGTCGACTCATACCTTCTTCCCACACGTCCAACTACCCATATGGAGCTTTGTCTGTCTACTTTGTCGGTTCAAAACGCTATACATTCTCGTTCTGTCTCTTCTTTTTATCTCTTTCTCCTGCTCCATCTCCCTGCCAATCAGTGTTTCAAAACAAATCAAGCCTTGCATATACTGTAGAATTTAAAGGACTACACTTAGGGGTTTGTATGTTTTAGTTCACTTACATGGCTGCTCTCAGAGCTCAACACACTGCATCTTAAAGATTCGGTGTGAAAGATTTATGGGGGTTTATTGGCAGAATATGGCAGAAATGCTATACAATAGGAGCAGGTTGTCTTCCTTGGAGGCAGCAGTACAGTAGCCCAGAATGGACAAACCAAACACTGGCTCTACAGCTCTATATTTTGCATGCCACCATTGGTTCTTCTACACACTTAGAAGGGGACGGACACAAGGTGTTCGCAATTTGCAAGCTCACTGTTAGATGTCACTGAATCCTGCACACTGGTCCTTTAAGAAAACACAACCAAGTACAAAAATGCTAGAAGCAGTGCAGGCAACACAGAAACTGTTTCCAGGGAACACTAAAAAGTGATGAATATTTCTGGGACACACCAAAACTTCACATTTTAGCAGTAATTTTGCAACACCACTAACAAATAGCTGACTTCAGAAACTTTATGAGTCACAAACCATGGCAACAACAAGCATGTCCCAGATGTGTTCATCACATTTTTGATGTTCCTTGGAAATGTTTTCCGTCTGTCCTACATGCAACATTTCTGTGGTTTTGTTTTGTCACTTTGCAGCATTTTTTCTAAAAGCTGTGCATGTGTTGGTGAACTGGTGGAGATGTTTTCTGATTTTGCTTGTATTTGGTCTATTTGCTTAAGTTATGTTATACTTTATTCAGTGTGCACGGGGCTTTTTGCATATTCCTCCTAATTACATATATATACAACCCCCCCCCACACACATTATGCATTTCATCAGAGAGGTCAGAGTGCAGGATAGCACCTGCAGCCATTTGCTGCATGTCAGTCCCCCACTCAATCACCCTCTTTCCTTTCCTCACTTCAGCTGTCCTTTCAATTAAAGGCATAAAAGACCCCCCCAAACAACAAGAAAATCAGTTAGCAGCTTGATTTACGCAATGGATCACAATGAAAATCAAGCCTGCAATAATTTTGTTACTCAAGTGACAAAATCATTGTGTGTTTATGTTTATGTCTGTTTAAGGATCTCCATCAGAGGCACATGGATGTGCCTCTTGTCTCCCTGGGGTCCAATATAATGTAGTTGAAAGGTTAAGGCAGTCTTTTGCAACTGGGTCTTGTTTTTGAAATTTTGGGCATCATTTCAATCTGATGTAATCAGCAATGAAAACAAACAGTTACACAATCTGGATAAAAGGGAAACTGCTTCAAGAACATAAACAAGTCCAGTTGCTGATGACTCAGCACATCTTTACAGACAGTTAGACAGGTTTTAAACAAACCCTCATGTGAGCCACACAGGAAAGGTAAAATTATTTCCCAAATTGTCTGTTGCAAACTAGTTACTAGTTTTTGTTTTACATCCAAACAAAGTGGTTTAGATTAAGGGTTCCCATTTTTTTTTAATGTCAAGGACCTTTACTATGGATGCACATTAGACCATGGACCTCCAGTTTTAGAGGATTTGACTTATGGAATCCCCTCTGGGAATTATTTTATTTTTTGGTTTGAAGAAGTCTTAATAGTCAATCAATGATCAAGCCTGGATCACTATAAAATACAATCAATCAAAATGTCCAACCATATTTCTTCCCTTGTTTTTTGTCTATTTCTCCTTTTGCAGGGCCCCCCCCTACAATCACCAATCAAGGACCCCTGTTGGTCCCTAGACCCCAATTTGAAAACCACAGGTTTAGATCATCTGGTTAAACTGTTGGTTTGTTTAAAACCTGTCTGAATGTCTGACCTCTCATGTTTGTTGTTCATTAGACTTTGTTGCTGTTTCTGTGTTGCCAGATGTCATAAATTACTTTGGTGAGTCCAATGGAATCAGAACAGATAAAACAAATAATAATAAAACAGATATTTTAGTGCAATTTATTTTAACTTGCACTGTATTGATATATAAAAGACAATGTAATGCATGAAATGTATGAAGGCTTAATGTTCACTGTGATCGATGACACAAATGAGGCAATTTTTTGCTAATTGATTTATATGGACATGAACAGAAACAATAAATCACACGAGCATGCATTTGAAGGCAGTAAGCAAAGTTGATTTGTTGCTATGATCCTTTAACACCCTCGATGTTTGCATGTTCCTGTCTGTGTGTGTTTTCTACCTGTGCAGACTTGCAGCATGAGCCAGACTGCATAAAAAAAGGGAAGGTCACTGAAATCAAAGTACTCCAAAGCTCCCACGCTTCTCCTCTAGTCAGCCTTTCTCTCTCAGATTAGACAGATCACATAAAACCATTTACCTTGGCGTGTCTCTGAACACCGGGGTAAACAATGAAACACGGTGTTTTCTTTAGAAATGTGGGGAGAGACAGATTGTAAACCCCTGTGGCACAAATCCTCCACCCCCACCGCATCTTGTGCCACAATGTCTGCTAACTGTCGAACGTGGTAGCATGGATGAGGGCACAGCTGGAAGAGAAATAGAAAGAGACGTACAAAGGGATGGGCGGAGAAGGAGGCAGGAGGCAGTTGGAAGCTGGTTAACTGTGACTGTTTTTGACTTGTTTCTTGGTGTTTTTCAGCCTGTCGAACAGGGATGAAGTGAGAGACAGACACATGCAGAGGGAGGTTAAGTATAAAGAGACGGGCACAGGAACAAAAGCAACGGCATTTAATATGAAACAGAATTTCAGAGGTAGCCTACTAGCTTAGTCACCATGACAACAACACACTTAAACCAGCATTTAATTGGTGCTGTCTGCACTTGTCTGTTGTATCTCCATCCACTCCCTCTGTGTACGGTATATAATTACACTGTGATTTGTGGGTATCATGTACCAGCACAAACCTGCCTACGATATGGTATATATTATTGTGTTTTTAGTGTAATGTAATACTGTAATATGGCTCATCTTACAGATTAGACTTGAATTTTTGGCTCACCAGAATGATAACTAACCATTAGGTGCAAATGTCTGTATTTACTGAATTAAATATTTCTTTTACCAGAGAGAGTTTAAGGATTTAGGAGTGCGATATGAGTCAGTAGATGACAGGTGATAGAATTCAGCCACAGTCTTCCTCAAAAGTCAGACAAGGCAGATTTTTAGTGTCTGATGTTTATTTCACATCCTTTTTAACTCCTAAACACTGCTGGTATTAAAGCTGCTGGAAGGAAATTTCATATCGTGTTGATTTTGGAGGCCCCAGTGGACAAAAGTGGTAGTGTTTCCTCTGCCAAAACCATAAAATATTACATCAAAAATAAAGTTATCTAAAATAAAAATGTATCCCTGCTTCCTTTTGACTGGCCTTACTTATGCAGGTCATGAAGTGGCATCAGTGATAATTTAAGACTGTTTCATAACCTGTTAAAACTCCTAGTAGCTTTTAGGCTAGGTATACTTCATTGTCCCACAGTGTAATTTGTTTTGGACTCTGAGCTTCTACATCACACAAGATACTGTACATCAAACACATAGATCATATATACATACACTTTCAAACATGTGTTTAAATTCACATGTTGAGTGCAACAGTTTCTTTGAAATAGTAGAGCAAATAAAAAGACAGCCGTTTCAAACAATAAAACCAGGTAATATCTACTAGTTTCAAATAATAAAACCATGAAAAATCAAACAGTTTCAAATAATAAAACAGGTAAAATCAAACAGTTTTGAATTAAACCAAGACAAATCAGAGTCAGATCTCAGTTTCCTAGTCTCTAAGTAAAGGTCATACTCTGTTACTTGTTGCTATTTACTATTTTGATGGAGGATGGAATTAATTCATTTTTGTACTGGTTTAATCTACAATTTAGCATTCTGAACCGTTGGCCTGAAGGCAGCACCTGAAAATCTGGGTTCAGGATATATGTTTGTTTTTTTAGTATCTTCAGATTTCTCATTTGAAAGACTGAAATAAGGCTGTTCTTTTATCTCTATGATCTCCATGGCTGTATAAGTAAGACTTGTGAGCTTAGACTTTAGGTTTACTGGGTTACCATACAATACTTGTTTGGCATATCATATTACACTCTCTAAAATCATTTGATAGAACAAAAAAATGAGTTTACTATTGACACCATAGAGTCTAAGTCTTCTCAAGAAGTATATCTTCATTTGTAGCTTAGGAAAGAAGTTTTCAACATGCAATGTTAGGGAATTTCACTCTCAGCACAAAGGTTTTTATATGAAGCAAATTGATTTATGGCTACAGTGTGTATCATTACTGGACTATGGTCACCAACTGACTTTAGATCGAATATCATCTCCTTGGTTTTCTTCACATTCACAATTAATCACTTGATTTCAGAGTGGTAAAGTGATGTAGACATGAGACATGAGATTCACTCTGCTCATTTTCCAACAAATTTTGGTTTTGACATTTTGCCTCAAGCACGTCTTCAGCCTCCGTCTAGTCATTCTTGTTATCAGGTTTCACTGTCAGTATTTGGCATAATAACTGTTCACAGGCATGCACACTCCAAAACATTTGGGAAAAGTGAGAAGGAGAATTAAAAGCAAGATGAGGCGACGGTTCTGCGGTTGGTTGGCAAAACGGCAATTTACTGTTTCTCAAGGTGCAGAGCTCTGAATGTGTCTCTCAGGCTCCCCACGGGTTATTTGTCTATTTTCAGAGAACTGTGGGCGGTAAAGAGCAAGTATTCAAGCCAGGACAAGATGGAGATGTAAGAATGTAACAGCTGCAGTACATGCATGGGGGGATGACAATAAGCAGATTTTAGCACAGTTTAAGTGGATATATAGCATGAAAGGAGCTTGTATGTAAATAAATCCATCCATGTGATTTGTAAATAAAACCTTAATGAAGAAATTTGCATTCTGGTAAGCTTGAATAACATCCAACATTTTTTTTTATTGAACCAACCATCTATAACAGAGTGATTAGGCTTAAACATCAAACAGGAAGGACTAGGGTTAGGGTGACCGAGCTTTAGCAGAACAGTATTATTTAGGGTGGGGCTCTGCCGTCTTTGGCCTCATTCCCATAGATCTCTGATCCACAACTTTGGATTCTTTTCAGTGGGGATGAACCCTACTGCTGGGTCATCGTCTACAAGAGTAGGCCTAGTAATGTCATCATGGCTGTTTGTTTTCTGTGGATTTTTCTACAGAAAAAAAGGTCATTCACTTTCATCAGTGAACATCAATACTAATCTCATTATTATTGTTTATAGCAACAGATAACTGGCAGGGACAAACTGTAAAATTGGATTTATTAAGCATACATCTGGAATTATCTACAACTGTAACATGTAAGTTTGACCCCCTTGTGACTTGGTCCACTCTTTTTTTTTTTTTTTTTTTAAAGCTAGTATGCTTTATCAACATATGACATATACAAGGCATAGGAAAGACATTTAATTTATCCGGTCTGACCAGAAGCGGGGATAACACATACCCTCACCAGGAATGAAAAATGAATGACCACAGGGAGGGATATCAAAAGCAGAGAGGGGGAACCCCCCCCCCCCCCCCCCCCCCCCCCATGCCCCCAGAAATTTGCACTCTGACTGTCAGTTATTGTTGTAGCTTATCGTTAGAATGAAGACAAAACTGCAAGCCTAGATAGATTTTTTTTCAATCCCCTTAATATTTAATGATTTTCCTCATTTCATGAGAATTATTCATAATTATATAATTATATAACATTTATGACCTATACCACAGCCAGTCAACAGGGGGTGATTGAGATGTTTTGGCTTCACTGATGGGAAAGTGTGATATCGTCCATTTTTATATATGTTGATGGGGCCGCTGTACAAACATGGCGGTGCAACATGGTGGCCTCTGTGGAAGAGGACCAGCGCCCTCTGTATATATAAATGGCCTATTCTAAGGTAACAAAAACACAGGTGCTTATACATTCATGAAAATATACTCCAGAATATTATATTTCATTTACATTCAGCCATGTTCTGCCAGTAAATCCCCTTGAATATTACACACTGGACCTTTATTATGGTTAGACGAAAAGAAAAAAAAATGTTGAAAAAAAGGATTTTGAGAAATTTTATCATTACTTTTACACATACAACCCTGGGGGTCTGTGGGATCCCAAACAACAGGGAGCCAAAGTCAACAAAACACAAGAGTTAATAGAAAAATGAGGGGAAAGTAGTAACCATTTATCAAAAACATACAGGAGGTGTTTTGATGTAAAAACACTCAGACTCAGCTGTGCATTCCTGTGAAGTGAATTCATTCCCCATGCCTCCTGGGGCACACACACCAACACACTTTACTCACACATACACACTGCGGAGTATTGTGGCTGTGTCTGAGCCTGCTGTTGATAAGATAGGGTTGGGTTGCACAGCTTGCAGGCAGATACTATTGTGGCCGTTGACAGGAAACTGAAACAGGGTGGGATGGTGCGGCTCCAGATCTACATGCCTGTTTGTGTCCGTGTGTGTGTGTGCAGGGCTTGTTTGAACGTTTGCCCTCTCCCCTCCTGTCAAATGCTGGCCAAATGCTTCTCCCAAATCCACTGTTTTGCCTCAATGAATGCTTCTTCTCACTCGTGGACTGAGCGGCCTCTTGTGCTCTGTGTGAACGAGTGTGTCTGCCCCCCAAAAAGAGAGTAAGGAGAGAGGAGCCATACTGTAGGTCAGTCTGCATTCTGCCATGTGGCCACCAGACGGGACAGTGGGGCGACTGTACTAGCTGGCACTATTGTATTCTGCTGAATGAAAGCCCTGTCGAAGACCCACAAACACACTGACCCAGCTCTGTTTTCTATCCAAGCCACTGGGCTCAAGTGCTGCGTTGTGTATTATTAATGATATAGACACGTGATTTTCACATATTTCATGTGTGAAAACAAGCACTTCACAGCCACTATCATGTGTGATCCATTTACAAATATATGTGCTTTTTGGACATTTCACATGTGACAACAAGGATTTCATATGTGTGGTATGGTAATTTCGGAGCCCACCGTGGTGCTCTTGAAATATATTGTGATATACTCAGAGACTGACTTAGCTCAGTGCACCTAATTAACCTGCTCAAACTTCAAACAAACTGGATTTTTAATTAGATTGAAACCAGGAGAAGCAAATATATCAAGTAAGCAAAGTAACAGAATATAAAAGCTATTCTTAAGATGTTTTCAAAAATGTTAATTAAATTGGATAATCCAATGGTAGGCTTGAAGCCCAGGCCACTGTGGCTGAATAAGCAGTGCGTTTGCAATGCGGAACCTCTTGCTTTTCATTTCTGGACATATATTAACAGGTTAGAGTAGCTTCACAGCCAGCAAGAGCAGTGCAACTTGCGTATGTGTCACATGCTACTGCAGCCATGCTTCATCTAGAGATTCTGTGTCTTGCCTATTTTTTTCCGCATGACGCATGCAGTTTTCTGCAAAGATACACACTGAAAATGATCTGGTTACAGTCATATGGACATTGATACAGACACGAAGAAAGCATAGGGAAAAAGCATACTACTCTTCTGCAAACTCAATGTGGAAAGTTAGGGCTGTAGCAGCACCACAGCAGCAACACTGTCTGTTAATGAACGTCCCCCAACCCAAGCAAAGTAGTTATTTGTCCAGACCACAGTGTTTCCCCAAACCTAACCATCTTGTCTTTGTGCCTAAACATAACTAAACATTGACCAGAATGTTGTCACATCATAAAACAGATTTAATTTTCAACAGTGATTTGTGACAGTTTTTAAAAACATAGATAAATTACCCCATAGTCTATAAGGGGGCATCAGATCAGACCCCAGAGCAGTGTTTCCCAAGTGGTGTGCTTAGACACACTGGTGTGCTGAGAGGCAAGTCCATTATTGCACTCATGTCCTAATACAGGGGCAAATACTATACCCTGAAGAAATTCCGCTTTACAAGTATATCCTGCAACGTTTTCCTTAAAAACAACGCATAGACTCATATTAGGTAATCATCACTTGTGACCCACTAGTCACCTACTCTGCAGAGACCTTGCCCTCTGCCTGTATTATTTTTTTCTCCTTGTATGGCCCTGTTCAGGAACATTTCACCAACCTAAAATGTCGGTATTTGACATTGTGATGTGTTTAGGAACAGTTTGAACAAATCCTACTGATTCTACCTTCCATCCAAGTGAACCCAGTTTTTCGTTGTTGTGCAGTTGCTGGACTGTGGGATTTAAGAATGTGGCACATCAAAGGCCTTGAATGATTGACACCTTTTTTCCCACCTGCACTCTGGGAACTTTGCCTCTGACTGGCTAGTACTCGTTTCCTCTGTTGGGTTGGTTATAGAGGTTATTTTGCATGGATACGAATAGGCTAATAGGCTTTTGGTGTGCCTTGGGCACAAAACATGAAAACCACTGTGCTACAGGACAAATTGTTTCATTTACTTTTGAGGAATTGTTGGCTTTGCCTTGTAACAGCAGGCTTCTCAGATAACCACTTGTTAGTACATGATGTCAGTGTGTCAGAAGGACTGAGAGAAGGGTGTGGGAATATTCCCATGGGATAAAAGATCAGGTGTTGTTCCAAATATCCAATTGACTAGCCAATGAATTTATTGCAAAACGTCAGACCACAATTATTATGACTCCCAGTTATAGAGAAAATGAGCCCCACCTGTGACGTGGTATTATGACTCACTAACTAAATTCAGATGAACCAAGTGGGGCACATTAGATATGTTGTGTGTGTCGACAGCCGTCTGTAAACAAAGTTTGCTCTCAGCTTTCCCCCCATGCGCAAACCCAAGAAATATGGAATAACACTACACTGAGCACTGAGTGTATTGAATCCATTACTACCTGCATTCCAGAGACATCAGCAGGCAAAATGAACCCTGCGGCCTGTTTTACATACAGTTTTCTAATTCAGTTTGAGATGTGAAAGGGTGTAATGGTGAAGTGCTCCATTAGTCTGTGGGGGTCACAGTCAAACAGCTCGTCTGGGAGAGGAGGCTCTCTTCCAATGTGCCAGCCTCACAGAGAGGGAGATAAAGGAGAGGTTAGCTGAGTGTGGAGAGATGACTCACAGTGTGTAGGTGCAGGAAAAATAGATTAGAGTTCTCTGGACCCTCAGGCTTTTTATTTTATCTCCTATTGCAAAAGAGTGAAAGACAGATACAAAAATAAAGATGAGATAGACTGTTGCTCTGAGCAACGTAACAGCTAAAAGCCATCTCTATCTATCTATCTATCTATCTATCTATCTATCTATCTATCTATCTATCTATCTATCTATCTATCTATCTATCTATCTAGACTAAATATTTGTTTTCTGCTTCTCTTCTTCTGTCTCTCTCGTACTGTGTGGGCGTGTGAAGTGTCAGTCAGCAGAGCTGTTACACTGTTCTGGGATGAAGAGCAGGCTTCTGCATTATGGCACAGCTCATTATATGACTGACATAAAATAAATGTGGATATACTGTAAATGATATGCATACATTTAGATCTTGTAGCTGTTGCTGTCAGATGTGAAATAATTGTTTTATCAAAGGAGCACTCCACCTATTTTACATGTCAAAGTCAATTCACCAGCTGGGAGTTCGACACAGACTGAAGACAGTTGAATAATGCCCTCTGTGGCTCTTGAGGAGCTTTGTGGAGGCGTAGAAAATTACTCAAGCAAATTCACATGGGTATCACAGCTTGGACTTTAAGATTACATAATTATCTTAAACAGACAGGCTGCATTTCAACCAGTGCATTTAAGTAAAGGTAACTCAAAAACTGGAGCGATGCAGATTTTTTAAAATTCCAAGATGGGAACATTTTTGAACAAGAATGAAATGACTGACTGTACTGACAGTGTTGGACTCTAATAGTTTTTTTCTCTCTATCTTGGGTTTTATAGATTTCACTGACAACAAAAGAGACGTAGAGAAGTAGAGCGGTTCTTTCTGGATCTATATTGATGATCCGTTTGCATTAATTGCACATTATATACTGCATTTCTGCTAATGTTTCATTCAAACCTTCCAATGTGATGTTTCACTCACATTGACATTTTAAAGTCACAGCTCTACACACTGTACATGGACTTAATAAATATTTAAGTCTTATACTTAATAAATATTTATATTTAATTCCTCCTATGTAGTTCGTTACGGCACATTGAATCTTGTTGCACAAGTATACTCCAACACTCCATCACTTTAGCATTGCACTTCCATAAATAGGTACTTGTGAGTGACAGGTTAAAAAATGGTTAAAATTGGCAAGCTCCAGACACCCTGGATCCTAAATTTCCCATAATTCTGCTTTTTCATTGTCAGTTAAATGCCATCATCTTTCAGTTAATAACACAGGTTTTCTGTCAGATATTTCAAGTCTGAACTCTTAACCCTGATGACATCACCAAGATTATTTTCCTAGATTTAAACAAAACACTTCCAGAACCGCAAAGGACATCATACAACTGTTTTCACAGTATACTGGTGCTTTCCATGAAGAGTGAACTGATCTTTATGCTTTATAACTGCACATATCAGGATGGTTTTGTATTTCTGGCAGTAGTGACTATCCTTTCTTTTGGGGTAGTTAGCATGTAAGGCGATAGCCACCTTGTCTGAACAGACAAAGAGGAAAACACTATTACAAGGCAGTAATACTATAAAAATTGACAGCATCAGTGCTTGTAGCATATTTTGTTTCTAAAGTGATTTCTTGGTAATGTAGAACAAAAACACTGAAGCTCAGCTTTCTCCTGAATCTCCTCTTGTTTGCTATAGTGCAGCACATTTTCATAACGCCACTTTATTTTTGTGTGAAGTTGATGCACTTGTGCTGTTATGATTTTGGGTTTTAGTTTATTTATTTCCTTGTGTGTCTTGGTTTGTATTACTTCCTACCTTGGTATGTTTCCCACCTTTTTGATTGCTGATTAGTTTCACCTGTTCCTCATTAGCTTCCCATCCCTATTTAGTGTGTTTATTTCCCTCAAACCAGTTTGTCTTTGTACTGTTTGTCAAGCATTCCAGCTCTTTCCTGGTATAACTGTTCTTTTGGACCATTGCTTTGTTTTTCTCCTGGACCTAGCCTGTTTCTTGGATTTTTTTGTCTGCTCCTAGTTGGATTTGTTTGCCTGTTTGGACTGCCTTCTTTGGGTTTGACTTTTTGCTTGCCTCACCATCCGGTAAGCTTTTTGTACTTTTTTGTGAATAAATTCATTGAACTCAGCTCAGCTCTGCCTCCAGTTTCTGCATTTTGGGTCCTACCTCATGTTTCCCTGAACGTCTAGCTTGAAAAACTGTGACAACAGCCCTCTAAAAGTCTCCATGTGCACTACTTTTGTGTGCAAATCTTCCTAGTCAACCCACAAACTGTCATTGTGATGTCTGCCTCTCAAGGACTGGCAACATTGTTGAAAGCTCCCTTTAAAATTGCTCTTTTGTTACATTAGGAAAAGTAAATTTTAAGCCTATTGTGAGGGGCTACACTGCTGTATACAGAGGATTCTGCTCTTTACATGAGCAGAAACCTCTGTATACCCGACAAGCTACAGGGAGCATTCAGCTGTATTGAAAGTCCTTGATAGGCATGAATAGCTCACACTGCAACGGCTCAGCTTTAGCGTGACGGATCTCAATTTGTTGCTCACTATTAAATTATTTGCTGTTTATTATGTAGGAAATAGTAAAAGACTGAACAAGGAAGTAATTTCAGGCAAAGCTCTACTTTTGACCAAGAAGTTTAGAAAAAGTCAGCGTTTTATGGTCTACCGCTTTAACGGTTAAGACATGAGCTCACTTCTTTCACTGATGAGCTCATGCTGCAGTGTCTTTGTTCACTCATGGCCAAGATTGCTTCTTAAGAAAAAAAAAAACTCCCATACCTGTTCCTCAATGTGCTGACTTAAAATTTCATTCACCTCACAGATAGGCTATCCCTTGATCGTTTTAGTCACACTGCAGTGGAGGGCGTAAATTTGTCAGTGATGTCAGTCCGAATGCGCCGATGATATCATTGTTTTTGTGGAGGCAAGGCATATTAAATCATTTATTTTAGATGTTTTCAGCACCCTGCAGACTTTGATTATGTGACAGTGACTTCATACCACCGCCTCAGTCTCAGAGTGCGCGCTGTGTCAATACATCCTGCAGGGTGTATCCAGAAAATCACATTTGGAGAAGGACATCGCTGCTTTCATAATGTGTCACAAGTGCTGGGAAGCATTGACATGGTGGTGGGTATCATGTCTCTCCTCCAGCTGTTGTTTGTATGCAGTTGTTTTGTCAAAACGTTTGTGGATAACACTTTATTTGAAGGTGTGTGCATAAGACTGTCATTGCACTGTCATAACCACTCCTTACGAATCTTTATGACTGTTGTCATTCAGTGTTGTCATTCATTATGTGATTTTTAATTATAATAATAATTTAAAAAATGACTTTGTTATGACAACATGACATTAACCAAGCCAGTAATATCTTTGTCATAACAGCTTAACATTAATCAAGTCATTTCTTTGTTATAGTAACTTGACATAAACTAAGACAAGCATGTCTTTATTATGACAACTTGACAAAAACCAAGACAAAAATTCATTATGATCACTTGACAGTGATAAAGCCAATAATGTCTTTGTTAAGACAGCTTGACATTAATTAAGACAAAACTATCATTGTTACTGTCAGATGTGGTTGGTTTTGACACTGGCTGTCATGAGACCATTATAAATGTGTCATGACAATTTTTCTTGACCATTTGGATGATGATGATGACGACAATGATATACCATGTGGATGTGTCATGAAGATGTTATCAAATGTTATAAGGCCAGTTTGATGACAGAGGACAGTACCAAGGTGATTTAACTTATAGAGTTACCTGCTGAACAAATAGCGGTTAGCCAGTTAACTTATTGCTAAAGTAGGCTAACCACTGTCTGTTATCTGTAGCTAGTTAGCCTTATTAGCTGTGGAGCTAGCTACCTAATTAGCTGACTCAGCCCCGGGGTGCCAGGAGCCTAACCTGGCAAAAAAAACAAACAAACACCTCAGTACTGTATTCCCTGTCAAATTGGCCTCTTTCAATCTCAGAAGCTATATTCGCCTGCCATGTTCACTGAGATAGTCGTCATTACACAAGACATGTCAAACAATGTCACCTTTAAATTAAAAACTACGTAAATGACCAACCAGATAGTGCTTAAGTAGTGTACTTGTTGCTAAAGAAGGCTAACCACGGTCTGCTGTTATTTGTAGCTGGTGTTAGATAGCTAGCTCAGTTAGCTGTGGAGCTAGCCACCTAATTAGCTGACACAGCCCTGCATTGCAAGGAGGCCAAACCTGCCAAAGAAAACCACCATGGAACTGTATTCACTGTCGTCAAACTGGCCACCATCAGTCTGGGAGGCTGGGCTTGACAGCCGCATTCAAGAAAGACATCTCAAACAATGTCAATTTCACATTAGAAATGACATGATTGAGTGAATGACACTTAACGGCAAAAGTCATAAACATAAAGACCAGTATAGTAAGTGTATTCTGCACACCCCTTCAAAACAAAAGTGTTACCCATAAATGTGACAAAACAACTGGGAACAATGACAACAATCACAAACTTTCATAAAAACTTCATGTTCAACAGGTGTCAGGAAATGTTATGACATGATGACAGTCTTGTGTACACCACTTGATATGAAATGTTATTGGTTTATGTGACAAAACGTATGTGCTTTTACAACTTTGTCTCAGGAAAACACAGACCCTCCCAGACAAAAATGTGAGAAATTGACACTGAAGTCATTGTTTAAGAAAAGAAAAACCCTTAAGGTCTGAGGATTTAAGACCGGCTGAAAAATGGGAACAAGAATTTAGCCTGAGAGAAAGATGATGTGAACAGATGAGAGCGAAAAGGGGTGCTGCCAAATTTGTCAGCGGCAGACGTGGCATGTTGGGCAGAACTGTCATTCAGCTGTATTTTGTGGGCCCGCTCAGCAACGGTGGATCTAGAAGTGTGGGAGGGAAGAGTGACAAGAAACTGAGAGGAGGAATCTATTCAGAGAGCCTCTCTGCGTTACGACTGAGTGACAGGACAGTGAGCTGAATGTGAGATGGCTGTGTATTCAAGTGATTTAGAAGGACAGTGGTGTTGAGCATGTTGTGTACTCGTGTCAAACAGATGAGAGTTGTCAAACTGGATGATTTTTAAAAAAATAAATTTTTATTGCCTCTCAATGAAAAAGTGCGTGTGCGGTGGCGGGAATGAAAAGAGCAATTTTGCCCTCAAAATATACTCATGGCTCCTTCAGCTACAGCCAGTTCTGTGAGTTCAGATGGGCTGACACTCTTAAAAGTTCCTTAGAGTTCCTCCTTGAAGGGCTGAGGTTCTCCTCAGAACCAGTTACTTCCGAAGAACCCGTATTGAAGAGAGCGTTAGTCAATAGTTCCATTAAGAAACCTTTTGATCCAAAGAGCCCTTTTGATAAGAAAGAGTTCTTCAAAGATAGTTGAAATCCTTGAAGAACCCTACTAGAATAACCCTATTCCCCTGGATGGGTTCAAGATAAAACCTTTAAATATAAACCTAACCCCCTAGGTGGGTTCCAGATGAAGCCCTTGGAATACAAGACGAAACCATTAAAATACAAAAATGTTCTCTGTAGAAACCTCTTGGTGGGTTCAAGATGAAACCTTTAAAACATAAAAAGGTTCTTGGTAGAACCCCTGGGCTGGTTCCTGTTGGCGCTGTTAGAAGGTGAAAAGATTCTGGATAGAGCCCTGAGAGTGGGTTCTGAGTGGAATCATTGCAACCTTTATAAAAGGTTCTACCAAAAATCATAAAGGAGAACCTCCTGTGGGGACAAGCCGAAGGACCTTTATGGTTCTAATTAGCACGTTTATTTGTAGGTTCTAGTCATCAGCTTTATTTGAATGTTCTAGCTTTATATTTCAGAGTGCAGTAGCGTAATGATGAGCATCAATAGACTTTGACTCACGACCTTGTCACCAAGCAGAAGAGACAGAAAAAAGGAATATGGACGAGGGAGAAAACATGCTATGGAGATGGCTGAGGAAACTGGGCTGGAAGAGGACTGAAATAGCCTTTGGCGCAGTATGACTAAGACTTTAATTGCAGAGGGACATAGATGTGGCCCTCTATTGTGTGTGTGTGTGTGTGTGTGTGTGTTTGCTTGTGTGCAAAGTGTAGCTGCTTCCTTGTTTATCCTCAATACAAAGGTATCGCTTATCACACAGTTAAGAGAAAATTAGTTTCATGACTGTGTCTTCCCTGATTTACCTGTCAGCTGGTTTTCAGCTTATGTGTGTGTGTCTGTGTATGTGTGCGTGTGTGTTTATGTGTGTGTGTGTGTGGTGAGAAAACTAAACGATTTTTTTGTTCCGATCCTCTGAGGGTAAATTGCTGTCGCTGTTTGGCGACCTCCCCTGCAAACACACACACACACACAATCCCTTTACAATACACCTACATTCCTGCTCCCTCTGTCTCTTTTCACACTTTCCACAAAGAGAAAAAAAATGTCTGATGTGATTAGCACCACAAGAGCATCTGAACGTCTGTCCTTTTCCGTTCCTGCATGAGACTTTCTGCCACCAGATGACTCAAACTGACGCTGCAGGGTAAAGTCTGTTGTTGCATTATGTGCGTGTGTGCTTGTGAATGGAGCGAGAGAGAGAGAGGTGTAAACCCTGGGACTTGTGTCTTGGCTGGAGTAAATCCCAAAGGTAAGCAATTATCCCTAATTACAACCAAGATTTTGCTAATGGGTCTCAGTTGTTGCAGCTAAAATGCAATGATGAATGATGATGAGCTGCAGGGAGAACTCCAATGAAGGGATATTGCGGAGATACCAGGATTCATCAGTTAATCTGTTTCAATATTCACTTTGCAGTTTTAGTGAAGCTCTATATCATCACACTCACTCCCTCCAGCAGTGTGAAGAAGCTACAGTGGGAAGTGAATGGGGTTGAAACACACACACATTGACAATTTCTCTCTCATAGTCACACACTCAACTGCAGATGCCACACCATAGTTATCAAGGAGGAAGTGATGCTATCACTTCTTCCTGTTGGCATTTCTTGGTCCCCCTGTGTGTGTGTGTATGTGTGTGTATGTGTAGAGTGCCAATGTGTTTATAAAGGAATGACTCAGTACATTTGAATGAGATCCTCTTTATTGTATATTGACCTTTTCCTCTTTGTCAACAGGGAGTAATACATGTAGATTGATGCAAGACAGATGGATGTCTCCTCCATTTGTTTCCATTTCTCTTAACACATGAATGTATAAACTCACTATTTATAACTTTATCTAACCAGGAAAGCATCTAATCTGAGATCGTAATGGTGACAAGCGTCTTGGAAAAAAATAGCAGCAACACATAGAACACAAAATAAAGAGGTTAAAGGTTTAAAATTATTTAGATAAATTATGAAGAGAATAATCAAGGAGCACAAAACAAACAAGACTGTCATGAAATCTGGCACAGATTCATCTCTCCCTCAGGATAAATTGTAACAACTTTTGCAGTCCCTTAACTTTAATCTTGCACCACCATCAAAATTTAAATTTGCAAACCTAATTCACAGATACTAGTGTGTACTTTATGTAAATGTGAGCATACTAACACGCTAAACTAAGATGGTGAACCTTCAACATGACACATGTTAGCATCAACATGAGCTGTGAGCATGTTTACATGAGTCACTACCGTGGCTGTTGACCCTTAGTCTCTCCTAAAATTCTTTAATAAGTCCATGCATATTGTTGGTCATGCATATTACATTATTTTTTTGTGATGTAATGTTTATTCTAAGTCTAGTAAGTAAAACGAGTAAAAGTAAAATCAATACTGTGCTTTTATGAGACAAGAACAATCAAAATAATATTGATATTGTTCAGAAATATGACTGAGCTTCTTCTGAATTTCATTGCATCCCTGCCCATTTGATTGCAAAACAGATATTTCTTTTTTGTGTGTACTGGTCTTTATGCAGGCCTCTTTAGTTACTGATATATTTTCTTTAGATCCTACAGAATACCATTATCACGATTACAGTCAAAACCTGCTGTACTACACATTGCAAATTCAACATAATAAGGCCTTCTAGCCCGGCAATGCCAGACTAATCTCTCAGGTCATTTTTGATTTCCAAAGGCCGTTATCAACATGCACAGATAAAAAATGCCTCTGGACACTTGGATACGCCTACGACCAATCACAGCAACAAAACGTGATGTAGTGCTGAGCGACATATGCATGTTGGGGTGGTGCGTGGTCTGTTTTCAAGCAGGAAAAAAAAATGGCCACAAACTTTCTCAAATTGCAGCTAAACAGAACCCAAAAATGTGTTTCTGCAAACATTTTAGGCAAGAAATAGGCAGAGGATCTTGATTCTGGAGGGGTGAAAATCTGTCTGAATGGGAGGGTGGCCAGACGTATCTGCCAGAGCAAATGAAACATGAGCTTGCAGATTTGTGTGGTTCCCAGGATCAAGGTCCACAGGGGCTTATAGTAATACCACCCTCAGACTGTCATTCATAAAGTACAGTGCGGTCAATAGGCTGCACTTCCTTTATGTTTCTATAATGAACACATTAGAGCAAATGACTGGCTTCTTTTGGTGATCACAGGAACACTATGATCACTTAGTGAATATGGTTTATTGACTCCTGAAGCAGTTTAATACACTATAACAGAGGTTCTCAATTTTTTTCTCAGCCAAGGACTTGGCTTTTCTATTTCATTCTCTACAGTACTTTTGTTGTTTCTTCTCCTTTTACCTTGGATTTTTAATTGCTTTAAATTATGATGTAATGTTTACTTGTGTGGACCCCAGAAAGAGGAGTTGCTAACATGGTAATGGCTAATGAGGTTCCAAATAAATAAATAAAGACCCCTTACAAGATAGAAAGTATACTCGGAACCCCCTCATGTATGAACCCTCGGAATAATTTGATGGAGCCTTTTTTTTTTACACTTCTATTAAGTTATGTGAAAGAACAACATAAATGCATTACAAAGATATTAGACATTTATTAAAATTATTTGCACCATGTCAACACAGAATATCCATAAAAGGCATACACACACATCAAAGGTGTGTTTCTATCTTAAAAATGTAGATGCCAAACACTGTAAATAAAATTAAATTTTAAAAATTGTAATATAACTTGGCCTTACAAAAAACATAAAAAGAACAAATAACAGGCCTGGCCTCGGACCTGAATATGATAAGCCTATACACTGTTCGTGTAAAAGAAATAGTTTGTGTAAATACACATTGCTAAAAGTTTAAGCATAAAAATGAATTCAGGCTATAATGAAGCCCTTGTAATAAATAAATAAATTTTAGAACATTTATATCATGATAACTTAAAGGAATTAATCTGAAAACTTTTCACAGACCCCTATTTGAGAATCACTGTAAGACCAGTGGAGCTGCAACATAGATCACTTTGTGTACCAGGTGCATGTCACCTTGTTTGGCTTTTTTTTCATTATTTGAGGACCAGATGGGATGAAAAATACAAATGGTTCAAAGTATTAATAAATGGTTAATATTTGTTTGTGATTTTATCAGACAATAAGCTGTTACATGAATATGGGCTTTAGGGAAATGGCTCCAGATACCACTGAAACATTATAAAGTATAAATTCAAGCATCTGCATCTATTTCTCTCACTATAATGTTTTGCTACCTTTCCTTTCTAAACATGCCCTCTACTGGTTATAATTGGCATTATTATCAGTTAGCTGGGTAATACTGTAGTACTGTATTTCTGAAGCATTCTGCTAATCTATCAGGCAATGTGACCCGAACAAAAAGCTTCCATAACAGCTCTGTGATAATCGTGTACCCTTGGCTGTCACACCTCTACTGACAGGGAGCTAAAACTCCAGTACATTATCCAATTACATCACACATCACCTCCAGCTTTGATCTAATTCTGCTTCCTCCACCCATGCCCAGCAGTGCATGCATGTCTCCATGCCACATCTACTGCAACATGCCACACATGATGACATCATCATCCTGGGGCAAACAGCCAATGAGAACCCACAGGGGGGAGTCAATCACGGGTCATCACAATAACGCCGGCCAATCGGCACAAGCCAAAAGGCCCGTAACCATGGTGATTAGCCTGGGTTCAAATGCGTGTAAGTGTGGCAGATGCCCCCTGCGTTGGCTCCATATGCACTTGTGTACATAGACGGGCCCACTGCTGCATTAATCCTATACTGTGGGTGGGTGGGTGTATGTATGCATGAAGGGGCACAGCGCTGTTAACGACATGGGACACTGAGGTGAACTCACTCACACTACCACACGTGCAATAAATAAAGAGCTGTTGTCCTACTTTTCTAACATATGGCTCATGCATTCATAATAGGATCCATACATGTATTAGGCATGCTTCTTTCTGCGGCTTCTATGCATGTTTCCTGTTTGGTACACACTTCTTTTTCAGCTGATGCAACTTAAAGCGGTGGTAATTACAGTCGTTAGCTCTCCTCTGTATTGTTCTCCGAGAGGATGGATGAGGAGACGTGTGGGTGGCAGTGAAGGGTGAGGGGAGGGGAGGCAAGGACAGCGAGCAAACAGCACAGCTGAGTAGGAGAAGTACAATGGGCTGTGAGTCAGAGGGAAAAGAGAGAAACAGATAGGTATGCTGAGAAAAGGTCAGTGTGTGGAGGGCTGTTTTTTAAAAATGCCAGAAGATGGAGAAAGCTCAGGAATGTTGTGTTCAAACTATCTCGCTGTTTTATGGCTTTAATGTTCATATCTGACGAGGTAGGACTGTAGCAGGTGACTCACGATGCACAGAGGAGAGAGGGTGGGGGTGCTACTCAACCAAGGCTCAACAGGGAAATTTGTTAAACAACATACAACTATGAATTCTCTTCCTATAATATATTTAAATAGCTTGTGTTTGACAGGTAATGGACATTTTAATGCAAAGTGTCCATTGACATAAATAAAGATGGATTCTTCCTCCCACAAAAATCCTTCCTTCTACAAAAATGAAACCAGATAATTTTGCAGGCCAGATTATACTATAATTTGTATATCAGGAGCTGGAGGTGGGGCGACAGTTTGAGACCCCTGCTTTAAAGATGAATGAATCAATGTAAAAAAGTCAGTAATCGAAAATCCGAAACCCAATTCTGTATTGTAAGATGGGCTATATGTTCCTTACAGCTGAACCAGATGGATGGTGAAATGAAATGGATATAAGCGTGCATTATGTTTATGTTCTAAACTAGGCTACTTCCTGAGTTTTGGTGATGGCGGCTGAGCGTGAACAACTGCAGATGGATACAATCCGGCTGCCACCCCTACCTTAAAAGCTTAAGTTTTTGATGCATCAAGATGCATTGACAATAGTTTAATTCCATCGTGGCCCTCTGATTTGGAATCACATGAAACCCCCTTTTTATTGCATCAAATAACTAATTAAAACTAAACTGATCAGAAATCAGAATCAGAAAAATTCACTCTTGGCCAAACATCTGCGTAATAAAATGACCTAAAATGACAGACACCATTTTTGGGAAAAATCTACTTGATGTGTGCTTTGATGTTTCAGTTTGAACCATGTCTTATCTCCTAAAATGGAGGGGTGGCATTTATGACCTATACTGCAGCCAGCCAGCAGTGGGCGATCAAGATGTTATGGCTTCACTTTTGGGAGCTCTCCTGTTGTCCATCTCTATATATTTCAATGGTTTTCTCCAAAAAAAAAAACTGTTTCACCTTTTGCCTCTCTTGCTTCCCCCCTCACAGATTCTTGTTTTGCCAAACCATCATCATGATGAGGAATCATTTGACCCCTGCATTCCTCTCTACCAAGACTACACACACTGTTGTTATTCCCATTGTGTGACTGAATTATCTGAATTATATGCTACACTACTTTGCACACCCACCAGCAAAACAGACACCACAGTCATCCAAACTATTCATACACGCAGCTCAGACTTCTTGTGTCTTGTGCTCTCAGTTCTCATCTCACATTTTCCCAAACACAGATTCAGTTCGGTCTATCAGATGAGCGCATTCTGGACTGACACAAGGCTGTCCAATACCAGAGCTGACCACTGTAGATGTTGACTGGAGTCACATGACATGGACTCAAGTCAGACTCACACGGTCACCGACATTAACATTCATGACCTGTGACTTCACTTGGACTTGAGCCTTTTGACTTGAATATACTTGTTACATTCCCCCCAAACCCAATGACTAATAAGTATACTAACATTAACACTATTCATTCACAGTAAGCGAACACTTAATTCCCTGGATTCACTTTGTTGGAACCAACCCTACAGCATCCTGCCACCCTATGTTCATTTGCCTAAAAAAACTATGAGGTGTTCGACAAAAAATGAATTCCAGTATGTAAGACGTGACCATCAAAAATTCCGGATGGAGACACAGCAACTTCAAAGTTTGTTCGACATTTGAATTTGCACAAAGACCCACAGAACCATAAGTCGAGGCTGTGTTTGGTGATGAGCACACTATGACTTGTTTAGGACTTGAAAGTCAAAATTTAGGACTAGGGACCTGTCAGTCTTGACATGGGACTTTAGCACACAGACTTGAATCTTACAGGTGACTTGCAAAGCAATGATTTGGTTCCACCGCTGTTTGACGCTATCATACATCTGCATTTATGAAGAGTTTTACTGATGCATACACGATTTCTGTGATCCTTGTTCCATATACTCAGCAGGAGGGAGAAATAGTTAAGGTTAAAATATGTAGGTATGCAGGTAGTTGTGTTTTCTTTTTTTCCAGGTTTTTGAAATACCCAACTCTGGGGTTTCTTCCACTAGTCCATTACAGTGGGGATGAATGGAATTTAATTAGTGGCACTCACAGCACTGGAAAATAATGTTAACATTTTCAACAGTAACAGTGTCCTTGCTACTCTGGACAATTGACAGACCTCGCATGCCTAGACTGTCCAGTTTGTTTATTTTTTTCAATGCTACAAGCGCCACAGATGTAATTTCATCCACCTCTTTGTACTGGGACAGAGGAAGAAATATCAAAAACAAATATGCTCCTCGCATACCAGCACAGGTTTGTGCGTTTGTTTGTTTTTGTAATTTGGGTTAAATTATTCTTTAACAGCCCTAAACCAAGTGGAAAAACTTCCCTCTTGGACTGAGACAAACGCACATGTTGAGTAGGAGTTTCTGGCACAACTTTGCCTACTTCCAAAGTGTATGGAGAAAGGAAAAAAGCTAGAGGTTAAACTCCAGCAACAACACTTGTAGTATATACAGCAACTGGATGTCCCTGATGAAGATAATAAGATAACACGTTAAGATGTTCTGTATACTATAAGCTTTGCTCCAGGTCGACCTCTTTAGCACAAATGCACATGTTAATATTATAGTTGCAGTAAGTTTTTAAATGAAATCAGAGGACGTTATTCAAGAAAAATCCTGAAACAAGTTTATTTTCTTTGAAACCGAGTATATTAATTTAAAGTATTTCAAACTGTCAGCAGGACGTGTATCTTAAATAAGATTTCAAAGCTGAACTCTGGCAGTGAAGTGCTGCAGAGATGTCTTTCCAGTGGGGTCTGACTTAATGCAAATACAAACAACAGCAATGAACACTTTAGGTTAAACCCTGCAGGTTAAGCAGCTTACTTACAAAAGAATGGAGGCTAAGGCAGTAATCCTTTGCACTTGCAAGATATTCTTTTACTGCTGTAATGTTAACTACATTTAGGCTATGAGCCATATTAAAGCATATTCAGTGTGATCTTTTTATTTATTTATTTATTTATTTATTTATTTACCACTTATTTGTTCTTTTCTTTCAAAGACATGGATCTGGATCTTGATCAGAACCTGCTGCCTTCTGAGTGTTTTCAGTGTTTAAGAAAGGCATAACCAACAATATCTTTTCTTAGTATTCTATTCAGGAGGAACTTGATGAACTTGTGACTGTCATCAGTGGAGCAGAGCTGCATTAAAGAGGAAACCAACCTGCAGGGAAGGCTGGACTGCGTCTTCGTTTATCTATTCATGGAGAGTCAGCAGGGTAGCTAGTTTACCTGCAGTAGACAGCTGGGATGAGTCATTTGAAGATAAGCTAGACCACTTAGATATGTAGACTAGATACCTTTGTATGACTAAAATGCATTATAGAGTTAGTCAGAGGGATGAAAGGGTTCACAGTGGTATCTTTTACCTTTGTACTCTGTCTTTTTCTCCAGAAATATGACTGAACTGGATAAACTGGTTCATCTGCGCTGATTACTTTCAGAGCTGTTCATCCCTGAGGCAAATGTTTGCTTTAACTAAAAATCTAACCCATGACAGCGTAAAAAAATGCTGCTATTAAAGCCTATATGTCAATACAGCTCATAGCCATCCACAAACAACACCGTTGTTATTCACCTGTTTCTCTTCTCTTTGTCCTGTCACTACTTTGACCTTAGTTCTATTCAACTTAACTTTGCTGCTTCAAGTTATTTGGAGGCAGACTTTATTCAGACAAACAAACACCCACACAGATAGACAAAGTTAATACCTTACCAGTCTTTGATCTGTGGAAGAATAAAGGCAGATGTCTGGAGAAGCTGAATGTATTTAAGCTCAGTCTGAGCATGCCTGCCCTGTAGCTTGGACATTTTCTTATTTTAATGCTCCGGTTGATAAGATACCAATGATTACTCCTTAGACTTTCAACCATTTCTACCTTTTTCCATTGTTCCACTCCGCTGATCCATGAAGAGATAGGTTTTTTTTTTGCGCCCTCACAAAGTGTCAGGGTCAGGGTCAGTTACAGAACGGCGTGGAGGTTGGCCATCTCACTCGGGAACTCTTCATCAGGGCGGATGTTCAGCGGCTCAGGGGGCTCACATTTTGACCCTCCAGTCGGAGGTGAGTGTCTTGTCTGATGGAGGAGGAAGCATCTATTCTTTTTTTTTTAACCAAACAACACGAGGAAACGTATAGCTCCTTTAAACAATACAACAGGATAGGCTGCTGCACTTCCTCTATACAAGAGATTCAGGATTGTCACACAACACCAAGAGCCACATGGGGTCTGACTGTATGACGAATACTAGCTTATAAATATTGTTGTGGAGATAAATGATGATAATTATGATAATGATGTTAATTTGAATTTTCCAGATAAATGCAGTGGTGGTAATGTTCCTGGTGATGACATTTATGTCGCTGTGTATTTATGTGTGAGTCATTAACAATGTTATATATACAAGTTATAAAAATCAAGAATGAGGAATGAGATGTTTGTAATGATTATTTATGCATTTTTCAAGATTCAGAGAATAAAGCAATGATGACACACGTTTAATAATCTGTTCCTGGCCTGTGTTTTATTGTCAGTTAAACTCTCCCTCCCTTGTCAGCTGACAGCTATGTGAAGATTTGTGTGATCTCTTTCTTGCTCTCTGTAATTATGCCTGTATGTTTGCACTGTGTGTGATAGTTGTTTTGTCCTGTACTTTCATTACCTTATGCTTCACTGCTTGTTACCAGGGTATCCTGTCTTGCTTTTTCTGTTAAAGCACTTTGTATTATTATTATTATTATTATCATTATTATTATTATTATAACTGCACTCATAGAGAGGACACTTGACCAGTGTATAAATAATTTGTAGTAGTGGAATGTAGTAAATAATATAATTTTTCTGGCAGCTTTACTTATCAGTTACTTTACTTTTTTTTTTTTTAAACACAAAACATATGAAGAGCTTACAAAATGCAATGTTTTGTTATAAACTAAACTACCCAAGTACACCTGAAATGATAAGTGGATTAATTCACTAATTGATTTTTCCTGCAAAAACATTCTACACATTTCTACACTGACTAGGCCTACTTTTATTTTTAATACTTAAAGTAAATTTTCCTCATTGGACTTTTACTTAACTAACTTTTTCAGTGTGGGACTTTTACTTGCAACAGATTATTTTTACAGTGTGGTATTAGCGCTGTTACTTAATTTAATGATCTGAACACTTCCCCCAACACTGATAATTTGTACTTGTGTTAAACACATTACTTTGTAGGAGGATGTTCCACTTCCTTAAGTCTTCCCTGTGGTTTCATATGAGTAGTGGTGATTGGTAAACATTACAACGGCGCCCTCTAGCGGTCAAACGCGTGAAATACTGGCGCACAAGAGCCACGCGGTGGGGCACAATCCCCTCAGCACACAGTGTCAACCTGTCAACCAGCTATTCACAAGTATAGGTTCAAATAGCTGGCATCCAATTTGGAGTTTTCGTGTGTGATTTATCTATCTGTCTATCTGTCTAATGATTTATAAGTTGACGGGGTTATTATATGTGTGGATTTAATGAGAAAATATTTTTGGCACATAGTATTTGGCAACCTAAATTTTTAAGTGATGCATGAATTAACCACAGGCTCGTGTTGCACAACACAGATTTTTATTGGAGCGGGAATGAAAACCTATAAATCCTTCCAGATTTTCTATTTACTACATGCTTTTTAAAGCATCTACACATGCCACTGCAAAACAAATTTAAAGGGGATTTTGTAAAGCATCAGGCAGAATAGGGTTATAAGAAGTAAGGTATTGAAATATTTGGGGAATTCGCTGTCTTCACTTTAATGTTTGCTCTTGGTGGAAACTGATGGGTCTGTGTAATTTACATAAAAAAAAGTGTGTGGTCTAGGTCAGTTCTATTCCAGGAGTTTTATTTGTCTAATGCACAGTATCTCAGCAATGAACTTCTTATGATATGGCAAGTAACGATGCATTAAACATGTTAAGATATTAAAAAAAAAAAAAAAAAAAAAAAAAAAAAAAAAAAAA
>JAJHUR010136811.1:43770-70694 GCA_027495735.1 Lutjanus campechanus
TAAACAAGATAAAAAAAAAAAAAAAAAAAAAAAGAAAGAAAAAAAGAAAAATAACCAGACAGCAAACAAAAAATGACAAAAGACGAGCGAAATGTAAAAATATTGCATATTTTGCATATTGAAAATGCCTTAAAAAAAAGTCCCCAAAGTCCTCTGTGATTACTTCTGTCATGATTTGGCGCCATATATTGACTTGCCTGGACTCCCACTGGCGCACATACAAGATGGTTAGTTTGGGACATGTTTGTGAAATAAGTAAATATGTGTGTATATATATATTTTTTCTTTTAATCACTATTTCTCAGTGTTCTATAGGCCTGTTGCAATGACGCCTCAAACCACGAGATGGCGCACAACAGCAATAGGTCAATGTAACAGTTCAATATTAATGGTGTGTATGGTGCAGGCGTGTCCAAAACTTTGAATACTGTTTTAAAATTGATTTAAAGTTGATTTTGATAAACCTAGCTGGACGAGTCTACCTTATATGGGAGCTACATAACATAATACATACATAATATGATGATGTATGATAATATAGGCCAAATAACTACAAACTAACACGACTGTTTTCGTTTATCTCATCCTGAAACTTTATTACTCTTATCATGTAAAATTAAATGCTCTCCACTTTGATAACAAGGGCTTTAAGTACAGTTGCAGGTTACAGAGGTTACTTTCTGTGAACTTTGGAGTACTGTACTGTTCTTTCCCTCTCACTCCTGTTCCCTCCTCCTCCTCCTCCTCCTGCTCACAGAAACTCCTCAGCTCGGTCAGCCGCGCTTCAGACGCGCTCACTCAACTCCCTGTCGCGTTTCTAATCGACCACACACTTCCCAGTAAGTTACTCTGCGGCTCCAACTAACGTTGGTTTCACTAACTTCACTTGGTTTCGGTACCATGCTGGATTAAACCCACTAACCTTTGTTATTCAGCCAGAGAAGGATTGTTTTACAACAAGCGCAGGTACAATGACCGCATTCTACAGCAGATCGACTGATTAGAGGTAAGTTGGACCAAACACTGAACAATTTGGATAATTCACCTGCTGAAAACTACTTTCTGATACAGCTGAACCAGAAACTTTCTAATTAATGATAGTTTTTTGCCTATTTTTATTCATGTTTATACAGATACACACGGACAGAAGAGCATAGGTTGGGGTTTTTAAGTGACACATGAGATAAAAAAAACAATACTTGGTCTCTAAGATGACTGTTTGTGGACTATTGTTTTCCCCTCGGACTATTACAGTAATTGCTCCCAGTTAACAATACCGTGGCCACTTTGTGCTTGTAATAAGGCCATTTCACCTCAGTGAACATATACAAAAGGATTATCAGCTGTCCTCACTGGATTGGCTTCTGTTTTGCAATTCAACAACTTTTTTTTGCTTGTGTTTCTGAAGTTTTATCTGTCTGTTTCTCCTCTGAATCCCTGTTAATGAGTAAACTGTGGGAATTTGGATAGTGCACTCAGCTCTTTGACACTGATTGGTATTCCTCTCTTTTGTTTACCCTTCAGGGGTGAAATTAGTTCTCTACAGGGCTGCAGTGTTTGCACTGTGACCTGTAGGTCTGGACACAGGAAAGTGTAGAGGACACAGACAATTTAGGACCATGGATTTTGGAAATGATGTGGATCTGTCCAATGAAAACATCACCCCTTTGTGGAAACGCCGCACTGACAGTTGTATAAAAACCCAGGACTCAAGCAAACCCAAACCGCGGCCCCTCAGTTACCACATAAATAGGGTCATGACGACGGACTTCCCTGTGGAGGACAACAAGTCCTCCTTCACCTTGAGCCAACCTGCTGAGAGACTGGTGGTTACACCCCCGAGTTGGGGCAAGAACGCGGTGGTGTTGAAGCATGTTCTTCACAAACCCTCCAAGAAATCCAGAGTTGTTCGAAGCATCAGCATCGGGCACCTCTCCAATGGACTCTTCTCATTGTCCAAATTTAGGTCTGAGGACAACAGATCCGCTTCACTGGACAATAGAGTGTGTAATGGAAACTGTGACACAAGGAAAACCAGTAATGGAGGGACAGGATGGACTGAAAAGCATCACCAGGAGGACCCCCAGAAACACATGTCCACTCCATTCAGTTTGGGCTCACAGAAAGACCAGATAGCATTTGGGACACCCTCACCTGAAGCAGTTCCTCTGAACCGTTCCTCTCCTGTCCCATCTCCACGCACTCCTATCAACAACAACTACAATCACAATGAAATGTCCTACCGTTCATCTGCATCCAGCCCCTCTCCTCCAGCCCGACGCACCCCCACCCCTTCCCACAGCTCCACCTCCAGCATCCCCTCCCTCTCTTCACTCACCTCCTCAGACCCCCCAACCCCACGCTCCCCGTCGCCAGCAGACAGAGGACAGGCACTACTCAGACAGTCCTCATCCTCGCCTGCCTCCTCACAGGACACTAGACATGCCTCTTCCTCTTCTTCCATCTCCTCTATGTCACCCTCTCCTTCACTTTCCCCATCCATCTCTCCCTCTCCCTCCATTGTCCTCAGCACCCACAGCCCGGCTGCCTTGAAGATGGGCACACAGCAGCTCATTCCCAAGAGTTTAGCGTCTGACACTCGCCAGAACAAGTCACCAACCTCTGGGCAGCAAGGCCAAGGTTTTGCAGGGCTGCTGGGTTTCGATCATTCAAAGAGAGCGATGAAAGCCCTCAGTATGGTGGAAACAGGATCCTACTTTTCTACGGGAGGGGGCCTTTGTGAGGTGACGGATGGGGAAAGTGAAAGCCCGGGGACATTAAGAAGAGGCCTGAGGAGTACGTCCTACAGGAGGGCCGTTGTGAGTGGAGTAGACTTAGAGGTCCCATCAGAAGACCCAAAGACCCATCGATTGTCCCAGCCTGTCATCAAAGGGCTGGATGGGGATAATCCAGCTTCACCAGTCAGCCCAGTAAATCCTGGCATTGTAAGTCTCACCAGCCCTGGAACACCCAAGCCTGCGAGCCCTGGGACACCCAAACTTGGCAGTCCTGGGACACCCAAACCTGCCAGCCCCAGGATTTCAAAGCCTGCTAGCCCTAAGACAGGAACGCCCACCAGTGCTGGGAAAATCAAGGTGGGTAAACCTGTTAGTCAAAAAAAAGATAGTGATGGGTTCAAAGGATTACGGGTAGGATGCACTCAAGAAACAAACACTGGTCTACTTAAAGGGAAAAAAGGCTTAAAATCTCTCAAAATATACAAAAAATACCCCTCTTTCATGGCTTTATTAAAAACCATCTAGTTTTGACCTTTAGGGTCTGAATTTAGCTGTTTTGTACATGTTTGGGTTGACTTTCTGTTAGTTACAACTGGCTCTGTACAACAAGTTTGAGAAAAATGACTGCCAAAAGAAGTAAATTTTAGTTTTCATCTGCAAAGCAAATTCCTTATAAATGCCTGTTTCTGAACTGGGCAATCAGTGCCTCGTAAATACCCTGTGAACTTTGGTGTAGCAGATTGAGATTTCTCACCTCACTTAATCATAATCCATTTGATGGGGTTATATTTAATTGTGCCCAAAGATCGCTTCGACTTTTCAGTATTGGTGGGGGTAAAGTCCAAGTTGTAAAATTACGACACAGACTGAGTATTGTGGAACAAGCTTACCAGCAGCAGTTCGGTCAGGGCCTTACAAGGAGACAATTAATGTGGTTGTTTGGAGACGTGACGTAATGTGACACCATGCCCACACATACACACTTACATACACAGTGGCTCTGTAATTAGACAGGGGGTCAATGAAAGGGGTCACCAGAAAGGGCACGGACAAGTCATGGACAGGTGACAGAGGTACACAAGGGGATTTCATTTAAAGTTTGTGTGTGTATGCCTCGAATTTTTTCAAAGTCGTGACATCTGTTTTGCATTTGCCTTTCAGAGTCCAATAGATAAGAAGAAAGTTTTGACCACTCAGCGGACGTTTGACAGTGAGGGTGAGAAACGGCCATCTGTTTTGTTCTCACCACACTTTTCCCTTCATTTTACTCTTCTAGTGTCTGTTCTTTTTGACTTCCTGTCTCTCCCAAACAAACATGTTTTTTTAAGAAATAGTTTGGATTTTTTGAAGGGGTTTGTATGAGATACTTATCGATAGTCTGTGAAGTACTTAGAGTTGATGCCAGTTGGCATGCCCCCAGTATGGAGGACCAGAGAGGTGTACCAGCACCAACGATAAGCAATGAACTGCTATGGATAGGATCAGCAGTGAAATGTAAGGCAGTGCATTGCTTAGCTTTTGTGCTGGTCTCTGCTTCCTCAAAGGAATGATAAAGTACTTCATACAACCCCACTTCAAATATCTATCCCTTTAAAACTTCAAAATGATCGATCCCTCTGACAAAACAAACTGTGTTTTTCAGAGGAGGAGCTGTACCAGAACTACCAGGAGAAGGCCTTACATAATGACTCAGATGAGGATGCCGATTCCAAAGAACCCAAGCCTGATAACGGCATCGTGGTGCAGTACAGACCTATTCGCACCTCCTGGAGCCAGCTCAGTGTGGTCAGACATCTTAACATCTTTCTCACCCTTCCTCTACATCCAATACACAGATAAACATTACACTATACACTTAGTGCTGTGGCTGTGTGCAGTCTTGGAATGCTTGTGCTCTGCGGAATGCTGTCATATCCAGTTTGGCCACAGTCCATACCCATCCTCCTACTGTCTATGCCTTCCTCTGCCCCTCACTCTGTTTATCAGGGAGTACAGGAGCACTTCTTCTAGGACTCGGGTGGGCAGGGAGGCAGACAGTCAGCCAGACCCACAGGAAGTCTTGGAAGCACTGCTGGGCCTGATGCCAGCGTGTTGGCAAACTACACACTCGTCAGACTACAAATATGTTTGAAATGTTGCCTCTACAGAGAAGTGCGGTGGCTCTGCTGCATTACATAATATAGTTAGGGATTGGAATGGAGGGATAGAGGAATACTGAGGACGGGAATAAGCTAATTAAGTGTTCTACTAAGGCATTCCCATCTGTTTGTTTACTTGTTGAGGAGGGAATGTGCGGGAATATAGATGGAGGCAATTAGGATTAGTTCTGAAATTGCTGGGCACAGAATGATATGCACACAGACTCTAATAAAGCGTTTCAGAGTCGAGAACATTGAATTTCTCTGGTCATTTTTGAGTTGTGCTGAGTTCGATATTACCAGCCTGACCAGGAGTCACCCAAAGTCAGCTCTGTTCTTCCACCACAGCTGCTATACAGCTGTGGATCTGTTAGCGTGAATGTGTTTGGCCAGACAGTTCATGATGTAACACTGCAAGATTCTTCCTCAACTTTTAAATTTCGTAGGAAATGGTGTGATGGGAAATTAATTTAGTTCAAGTTGAAGCCAAGAACCAGATATACAAGATGTCCTCATCTGAGTCTCCTCTCACTCTGCTCCTTCCTTCTCTTATTGTCCCTGTAGCACCTCTCGTCATTAAGGGTTTAATGAAATCTAACGCACCCCAGAATTTTCATATTTCCAGGAATTACTACCTGCAGTTTCAGAAAGTAGGTCTTTCCTGTAGCTGCCTCCCTCCATGGTGCTTAAAGGGATAGTTTGGATTATTTGAAGTGGGGCTGTATGAGGTACTTATCCATAGTCCGTGTTTTACCTTCAAACACAGACAAACTTCAAACTGCATGCCCCCAGTTTGAAGAAGCAGAGAGGAATACCAACACATCAGCTAAGCAATGTACTGCTGTGGACAGGGTCAGCAACAAAAGGTATTTTAGCCACTAAAAAAATAAATATCACTTGTATGTATGCCATATTTAGAATACTTTCACCACTTTACCTTGCCATCAGACAGTATTTTCTGATGTTAAACTGTGGTTACATAACCCAAATATCGCTCTCTCTAAACCAACCAAACTCCATAGGCAAAACTGGTAATTTTACCTTGCAGAACACCAGAGTTTCTGTTTTACCGCTGCCTCGATCTGTGTTTGGCTTTGACTTTCGTGTTTTAAAAGGATAGTTCAGATTCACCAAAGTCACACAATAACACAATCAAACTGATTGAGGCAGTGGTAGACCAGAAACTCTCGTGCTCTGTGAGATAAAACTGCTGTTTTTGCCTGTAGAGTTTGATTGGTTTTGAAAGAGGGATTTTTGGCTCATAAAATGGCAAGGTAAAGAGTTGATATTCAAAAGGTAGCATACATTTAAACTGATAGTGATTTTATATGGCTAAAATATGTTTTGCCGCTGACCCTGTCCACAGCAGAACATTGCTTATTTTCCTACACTGGGACTTCTGCTGCTTCCTTTAACTAGGGGCATGTTGACTGTCATTGACTGTACTGTGCTGACTATGGATAAGTACCTTGTACAGCTCCACTTCAAAAAACCTTTATTTGCAGGAAGATTTGTTGTATTTATTTTGCTTCAAACAAGAGAACATGAATTCAGGCTTCAAAACAAGAACTTATATAATTCACTATTAAGTAATGATACCTGACTGATTGTGATTCGGTTACACCCAGCGAAACTGTACAACAGCATAAAGTTCAGTTGCCATGACCCAACAAACCCTACAGCCTTTCATCGATAGCTGGCTTTGCTGATATAGAGTGTTGAATGTTTGGCAGAAGGGAAAGTGAGAGCAAGACAAATAATAAAGCGGATGTACAGTATGTGTGAAATAAATAGAAAGGAAAAACCACAAGCGATGTTTGGTCTGCAGCAGGTTTGTTTGTTCTCAGTGTTTGCTGAGGGCTGCCGGGCAGATACTAGAGAGCAGGAAGGCTCCTCCAGGAGCAGTATCACTTCCTTGTGCCTGTATACCAAAACAGGATGAGAAGCTAGTGGAAGTAAGGAAAGATGGCCTCTCAGGATTTCTGGTTGCGTGTGTCTGATCTAGTGAATGTGCCCAAGGTCATATTGGTTATATCTGGTGAAACATGAGATGGAGGCATGTTTTTTTTTTATTCAACCTTACCCTCTGTTTGACAAAGCCACAGGCTGATTAATTCAATAGCACTCCACACAGTCCATTCCTAAAGATTGCTTTCTTGCTCCACATACCAACATGCACATACACTTTTCTTTTAACCGTATGCCTTTGGCCAAATGACAGTTTTAGCAGAGCTGCCCATTTCACCTTTTAGATTATTTTGGTTACAACAAATTTCCTTTTTCTACACTCCTCCTCTGCCTCTTTATTCAATAAAGAGCTTTCTTTTGCCATTTTCTACGTCATTCGTTCTCTGCCCTGTGGTATGCAAAGTGCTCCTTTCTTTGTGTGTGAGGACAGTAACACAATAACACACACACCCGTGCTATAAATGCAAAGGCCTCAACATGAAAAAACCTCAGTGCAGTCAAACAAGTGCGACTTTGTATTTGAAATCTTGTCGTGACTTTAAATCCTTTGTTCTTATTTTTTTGTTCTGCACAAATTGTGTTTTCTGTTCAGGTAAAGAAAAGTGGACTGTCTGACCGGATGAGTCAGGAGGAACGCAAAAGACAAGAGGTGGGAATCATATTCACAAAATAATACAAACAAACTAACAGATCAAGTCAGTGATACAGCAACAACTCCCATGTTCTGCGAGGTGAAATGCCTAATTTTCCCAATAGAGTCTGGTTAGTTTGGAGAGAGCACTATTTGGCTTATTAACAGTGGTTTCCTTTTGAGAGGTGGACCTTTTTTGAAGTGGCTAAAATAGGTCTTGTTGCTGACCCTGTCTACAGCAGTACATTGCTTAGCGTCTTACACTTGCACTCCTGCTGCTTCCCCAAATTGGGGGCAGTTACTGTAGGTAATACACTGACTATGGATAAGTACCTCATACAACCCCACTTAAAATAGACTAAACCTTTAAGTCAAGAGTTACCAAGCACTGAGCATGGAATATGGGAGTCTGGCTCTGCATTGTGGGTCTAGACCAATAAAAAAGCCATTAAAGAAGCTCAGCAGTGAATATAAATCATGGACTATTATATCTTTAAAGCAGATGTATTGTAAAGAGGAGTGGAAGCACAGATGTTCCAATAAAAATTTACCTGAATTCATGTCATATTAAGAATGACAAGACTGATGAGCGGCAACATTAAATTGATTGACAGATTGAGACATGTGCTTAGATGTGCATGGCCTTGTTTTTAATAGCATTCCAAACATGATTGTAGACGACAAGTATGTCAAGCATGTTCAAGACAGGACCCACTCATAGAGCAGTGAGTGAGTCAGGACCGAACGGGGTAACTGTAGCACGCAAAGTCACAACCTGATGTAATTAACTGAATATTGTGAAAGTAGTCCCCTGTTTTCAGTCTCCCTTCTCACTTGGTTGTCTTGGTTTCTTCTTTCTCTCCCCTCATTGCTCTCTCTTGCCCTTCATTAGGCCATTTTTGAGGTGATCTCGTCAGAACACTCTTATCTGCACAGTTTGGAGATCCTGATCCGCATGTTCAAGAACTCTGCCGAGCTCAGCGAGGCTATGACCAAGACTGAACACCACCACCTCTTTTCCAACATCACTGACGTCTGTGAGGCCAGCAAAAAGTAAGTGTGTGGTTGAGTTGCAATGTGTAACTTTGTTGGCGGAATTATTATCAGACGTATTATGTGTTTTCAGGTTTGGTACACTCTGGCTGGGTTGTACCAACAAAGATTAATTTTTAACCCATTCATAAACTCATGGTTTAACTTTAAATTATGTTGCATCAGACTAGCTTAAATTAAGAAAGATTAATTTTAAACTAATCTTTAAAACTCAGTTTAGCTTTTACTTTAAACTGTTAAAGTTAGACTAAATTTAATTTTGTTGGACTAAAAACTACAATTTAAACTGATCCAGTATTAACTTAAACTTATACTTAACTGCCTTTTTGAGATGGATTCAGCAAAATAAGAGAAAATTAATGGACAGACTCGACTCAAACAGGTAGGAAACAGTGAAACATTTTAACATTTAAAAAAAAAAAAACTTTTTTAAACTTTGTTTGCTAACATTTTGTGAGGAAAAAAGTTTTCTATTTTATGTTTTATATAATTAAACTTTAAATAGAACAAAGTTTAGATTAAATTTAAATTCATCTTTGGTGCGACCCAGTCTCACTGTGTATTTATAAACCTGTTTTTGGTCTCATGGGCTGATAATATAATGTTGTTTTTTACATAGTTGTGATTGGTTGTTTTTTTTGGCCTCCTCTTGCATGGTCCCTAGAAGCATATCAGTGTTTGTGGTTTCTGGTTTTGGCAAATGAGCTGGATCATTTTCTTATTAAACAGCAGTTAACAGTTGGTATACCGCACTCATTTAATGTGAGGTGTGTCTGTAAACATTGTTTACTGTATGGTGATACCATTCTTTCAGCCTGATGTTCTAGCTTCAGTCAGAGTTGTTCTCAGTGTGTGAGGGATTGTGGGTAGGCAGCACTGAGCTGTTTTCAGTGTGTATGCGAGGTCACATGCTGTTAGACAGAAAACAGAACCTGGAAAGAAGCGAAGGGCAAATTAAGTGAAAAAAACAAAGAACAAAAGAGCAATTTAGCTTAATTATAGTTGAGTTATCAACATGAACATTCCTTGCTGCTTGAGAGAGCTCAGAAACAGACTGGATCTGTCATGTGTTTGCCTGTATTTATAGGTGAGTGTAAGAAAAATGGCCAGAATTTGCTGCTATGAGCCCTCTGAGTTTAGCCGTCCATCATGATTTATAGTGCATGCGTGTGGACTATTTAATGACATTCATGGCCAGGTAACCATGAACTTCCAAGGATCCCGTAAACTGATGGAAACACTCATGCATGAGAGGCCATGAAAGTTGAGCCTTATGAAAACTGTGCTGCCTCAGCAATTACTGGGCTCCATTATTTCTACAAATGATTGACAGAAATGGAAGAACTTTGGATCCCATATGTTCTTTGTTAGGCTCAAATGAGTCTTTGCTTTTAACTATAGTATAGCATAAATACGTTTTTTTTTTTTATGAGGTTACACAGTATGATAATGGCCCCAAGTGCAACTATGATATAACTGCTGATAAGTGTTTCACCAGGACAGTCCGTCTGTGAAGTTACTGCTGCAGTGATGTCAGTCCACAAGCCTGTTATTGGCACTAAAGAGTCCACAATTAGTCTACGGTTTATGGTCTTTTCACACGTTCCCTCCCTCCCACGCTCTAAGTTTACTGAGCCCATTCTGACAACAAGATGTTACAGAGTAGGTCTGGGCAATAAAAACCATAGTAATATGTATAATATACATTTCATTTGACAAATTAACTATTTTGAAAGTTGATAAATCCCTTCTGTCATTTTTCAAGCACAAGTGTCAAATGTTTGTTGGTTCAAGCTTGTAAGGATTTGCTGCTTGTTGTGTCATTTATATTACTAAATGAAGATTCTTTGGGTTTTGGACTGTTGGTTGGATAAATGAAGCAATTTAAAGACAGGACTTTGGGATCTGGGAGACTGTGATGAGCATTTTTTTCTAAATCTATGATATATATTATATGATAGTTTTTTTTTTTTTAAATTTTTAAAGTCTATTATGTCTGTTGCCTTTGTGTCTTAACAGAATTAACTTCAAAGTGAGGCAGTTAAATTCAAAATAAAGTGGTTAAATACAGATACAAAAAAGGTTATTGAAAATGATCAATAATGATCGATTTCAACTGAAATGAAATACTTCATCATGATGAATTTTTCAGCTATATTGCCTAGCCCTGTTACTGAGTTTTCAGGGTTATTATCAAAAGCCCAGTGTTAAAATCACACTGAAATGTTACACTGCTGTGGTTCTGAGGTTTGCAATGTCCAATCAGATTATTGTGATGTACAACAGCATAACCAATTCAAATGCATTGAGTGGTCTGAATACGGTAACCCTGGGCTCTGATTCTTGAGTGTGACCAGGGGTTTACTAGTATCTCTGTATAAATAAATCTAAGTGTGAAATGAGGTTAAACTATCCTCAGTCTTTCTGTTGCCTAGGCTGTAGCCAGAGCTGAAAAATGTAAGTGTGAAAAGCCTTTTTAAGACTATGTACTGAGCTTTAGTTTATCAAGGCTGTCTTAGTGAAGATGTGTGTGTGCATACATGCGGAGGATTCACAGCTTCTTTTGTGCAACTGTTCATGACATTTGCTCAAGGATTCCATGTCAGGATTGCAGCCCCACTGCATAGAGTTAGTATACTGATATCAGGGTGGAAAAACAGCCTCTGCAAATATTTCTCCTCACTTTCTGCAGCTTATTAGGCAGATATGGATAGACATATGCAGTATACATTTATTTACACCTTTTTCCCACTTGCTGAATGCTGGTATCTGTAAATTCCACAAAAATTCCTCCCAGCGTTCAGACGTGCTGCAGCCCATCTCACTCCCCTTTGTCATTCCCATACACAGGCCACACACATTAAAGCGATACTTTACCCCCCCTCACCCCCACCTAAATACTTAGACCAGCATATCTCCAGGGAGGAGAGTGGAGGGACAGCAGCTCTTTAGATAAAGATTTTCTTGTAGCACGGGTTAAACAAGATGTTTTACTTGGAAAAGACAGTCAGGTGTTTAGTCTCAAAGAAAGTAGCGGAAATATCACAACACCTGCAGGCTCCTGTGTTGTCTCTGTGTGGTAGTGAGTGGGAGGCCTGTTGAGTATTTTAAATGCAGGTGTTTTACAGATAATATTTCACTTGCAGCCTCGGGATATGACATACCTCATTCACCATAGCATATTTTCTAATTGCAACAACATACTGTTAACACAGAGGAAGCATATGTCTGAAGGTTGATACATTTCAGGAGAACTCTTTCATTTTCATTTATAATTCTTGGTTAGCAGCCTAACTTTGGGTGTATTCCTTTTTTTCCATCACTCTGATTTAAAGGTATAGTTTCGTTTTTTTGAAGTCTGATTGTATGAGGTACTTATCCATAGTCAGAGTTTTACCTGCAACAGATACCAGTTGCCACACCCTGAATTAGGAGAAGCAACAGGACTACTGGTGTAGAAGTTAAGCAATGTACTGCTGTGGACAAGGTCAGCAGCAACATTTATTTCAGCTACCTAAAAAAATGTTCACCTAAAAAAAATCAATATCTGTTTAAGCACATGCACCATCTACTGTAGGTAATACAACTGTGGATAAGTACCTCATACTCATACTTCAAAAAATCCAAACTATCCCTTTAACGCCACTGCCTTAACCTCTTCCCTCATGACAACATGCTGTTATTGGGGTCAGTGAGTTTTGCCTCAGGAGGGAGCGCAGCCTGAACTTGAGCAGCCTTGGCCTGTGAAAGCCCCGAATGCACCTTTAGGCCACGGGCCAGAGGGCAGAGCAGCATGTGTGTGCGCCCTCATTAGAGAGGGTATAGTTCAGAGAGTACAGGGTCAGGCATGGACACAAGGCTACATGGTCACAAAAAGCATTGTTTGCCATAGATAGTCACAGCACTGTGTGTGTGTGTGTGTGTGTGTGTGTGTGTGTGTGTGTGGGAAGCAGGTAGGGATGGGGATGGGTCAGGGCACAAGGGGTGCTTTTGCAGATGAGCCCAAACTGTCCAACCGGTCAAGGTCAGCGCCCTGTGTCTGTGCGACAGCGTCCTGTTTGTCACCTTGGATCGGACATGTTAAAACACTTATTCTCTTGAAGCTGGCCATGTGGCGTGCCGTTAAACCGACCATCTGGTGGTGCTTAGGAAGAGGAAAAGCCTCTGTGTTATGGTTAATGGTAGGCTATGTCTATTTTAAGAGGCGGGGAGTTCCTCTTTTGTGATCTTGCTGCGGGTTTAGACGAAAGGTGTTGCCGCTGCTTCCTGCCCTCCTGACTTTGTATCCGTCATTGTATCCTATATTTTCCCCCGTGTGTGGGATGACTCATGATTTGATGTGTCTGACTCAAACTGTTGCCATGTGCGGTATGAATCTCTGACTTAATAACCCTCATATTCATCCTGCTTTCAGGTTCTTTAAGGAATTGGAGGAAAGACACCAGCAGAACATAGTGATCGATGACATCAGCGACATCGTCTGCAAGCATGCTCAGTCTAGCTTTGATCCCTACATCACGTACTGCTCCAATGAGGTCTACCAGCAGAGGACCCTGCAGAGGCTGGTGTGAGTGACCGAGCAAACACACACACAGATTTTCTTATCATATTGGTCATGGATGCGATCCAACATGACTGTTTTGACTCTTCCTCCTGCTCATTTTTTCCCCCTTTTTCTCTTTCCAAACATCCAATCTCCCTTCGCCCTCTCACAGAGTTATTATGGTTTTCTGTTTTTTCATCAGTTTTTATTTATGTTCCATTTAAACATTTTATTTTCAGTTTAGTTTAAATTATTTTCCAGAGTGGGTCTGCTCATTTCTGTTTAGTTTTGAAACCTTGGGGTACAACAATATCATATTGTTTATTAGTCATGATAAATATCATATCGGGAACTTTTCAAATAAAAATGATGACTTGGAAAAAATGCTGTTTATTAAATAATAGTTTTGACGTGTACAGCATTTTTTGTTCATAGATCATTTGTTTTACCTTCTATTTAACAGTACTTCTGCTTTCCTTCTTAAAAATAATAAAATAAAATAGTCAACCATGAAATAACCATGGAGTATAATGGTAAATATCGTCACTGTCCAGTGTGGTATTGAGATTGTTACATCCCAAGTTTTTATTGTTTTAAAAAGTCAACTTCAGGCATTACAAAAAAAATACAAATACAAACACAACATTTTGTGATTAAAATGAACCCTTTTGCTTGCATAAGATGTGAATATATGTTGCTTTTAAAGGAAAAGGAGAAAGCTGACTAATGTACCAAGTTTACTCAACTGCTATTGGAGCACAGAACAAAAGAGGGCGGGACTTAAGAACATTGCACCGATTCCTCTTCATGCTTGTTTGTGTTAAGAAGTTTGACCAGACTGGCAAAGGCTAAAATTAAAGACATTTCCTCTATATTTTTTGTTATATTCTAGTAATTTTAAGTGCACAATATCCTTTCAGTTAGTCTTCTTTTCTTCTAAAGTCTAGATCTTACATTTATTTCAGTTTTATAAAATGTTTCACACCTAGTTTTAGCTTTTAGTTTAGATTTAATTAAAACTACTACAACAAACTTTTACATGTTGATTTTGGAGATCCCTGTGGACAAAAGCGGTAGTGTTTCCACTGTAATAAAATATAAAGTAAAATGATCTAAATAAAAATATCCGTTTTCTTTTAAGTGCCTAACATGCTGCTCACTGTAACTTTGCCAGGGAAAAAGTCAATACTGTCTCATTTCATCTGATTTCAAGGAGAGTCTGACATGGTGGCAGACATTAAGAGTAACTATGTAGAAATAGCCAATCTTATCTCTGATGGTCTTGTTAACGTATGTAGGTCTTAAAGAGGCATCAATAATGAACTGAGATTGTTTCATAACCAGCTAAAAAAAAAACCTTGCTGTAGCTTTAACTATAATAACCTTTGCATTCTGTTGCAGGTCCAAGAATCCAGTATTTAAGGAGGTGCTGACAAGGATAGAGGCCCACCCAGACTGCAGGAACCTCCCGATGATCTCCTTCCTCATCCTGCCCATGCAGAGGATCACCCGCCTGCCCCTGCTCATGGATGTGAGTGCGCTGAAGAAATACAGTAGCATGAGCTTTGGAATTACAAGACTTTTACTATTACGCAACACTTTGTTTATTTGTACCGCCCTGACTCATTCTACATGGGATGTGTTCTAACCTCAAAGATGTTTGTGTAACCTGACATAATTTCTTAATAATCTTAACTGATTAAACTTCTCTTTCTTCCTCCTTATGTTTTTATTCTCCTTCAGTTTCATGCTTCCTTTGGCACCACATTGTTCTGTTCATACTGTGCCTCCTCTTCCTCCCTTTAGCTCTACTTTCATCCTCCTCTCTCCCGTCTTCCGTCAGTGTCTCTCGAGGGACTCTGAGGCTTTTGGATCCTGAGAAAGTTTAGTTTCAGTTAACTTCTTCCCACAGTTGTCTTTAGGAATCAATATTTTATCACACATTCATTGCATGGGGTGCGCATGTGTGAGTTGTTGTGGGGTTTTGTGCATGAATGTATTTTATGTGTTTCTTGCTTGATAAATTAGTATAACCGATTTGCACCCTCACTTTCTTTGTTGCAGACAATTTGTCAGAAGACGCCTAAACACTCAGCACAATATGAAGAGAGTAAGAGGGCTTTACAAGGGGTCAGCAAGGTGCGTATGCTTAAAGAGTCAAGCTGACTCATATATGCTATGCCTTAGGAAACTTGCCTTAGACATGCTACAGTAGGATTAGGTTGGAAGGCAGTAACTTCCTATTTAATATTGATTTTTTGTGAAGAATTTCCTGCAATAATGCAATAAAAACAGCAAAATTTCAGCACGACTTGAACTTAATACATTTTAACTCCTCCCTCAAGGAATGCTTTAACTGTCATCATAGAATTAATATATTTTAGGATTAATCGATGCAAGATGTAAACCAAAAGGTATCTGTATATTGTGATTAATGGTCACTTGTGTGTGTATGTGTGCACGCAGGTGGTAAGAAAGTGTAATGAAGGAGCTCGCACAATGGAGCGAACAGAGATGATGTACACCATCAACTCTCAGCTGGAGTTCAAGATCAAGGTATGGCCATTACGTAAAATATGTCAAATTGTTACACACTTGCATCTTGGATAATGTTTATTTTGAAAACAACATCTTTTTGTTTACAGCTGACATTAACAAGTTCAAAGTAATACTTTGGCATTTGGGGAAATGTGCTCATTTTCTTTCTTGCCAAGAGTTGGATAAGAAGATCAATAGGCTGCAACTCTCATTAGCTGGTTAGTTTAGCTAATTATATAGACTGGAAACACAGGGAAATAACTAGCCAACAAAATCAACCTACCAACACATCTAAAGCTCACAAATAAAAGGTATCCTGTGGAGTTTTTGACCTTCAATAACACTATGGAGCAGATTTTCTTTCTGAATGGTAATGTAAAACATGTTCCTGCCAATGGTTTCATGTAATTCCACTGAACAACAGGTGGCCAAGATAATCAACAACGTAAAATCAAAGACAAGGTAGAAGGATGCTAGCTAGTAGGTTTCAAAATGTTAAAAAAAAGACCTCCTTTGAATGTTTTATGAGAAATTAAATACATTCAACACATTTGTTAGATGTCAATGATACGCATTTTTTTAAACATGTAAATTGAACTTTTGTTGACAAGAAAACACCACAAGGTAACACATCTATTTCCTTTAATCTGAAGTATAAAACTGCGCTTTTACTGCCTCTATGTGACCTGGAATCACTGTCCAAAAAATGCCAAGCTTATGCTAAGCTAAGCTAAGCAGCTACTGGCTATAGCTTCATATTTGCCTCCACCAAGGAGGTTATGTTTTTGGTGCCACTGTTTGTCTGCAGGAAAAGCGATTTGCCCAATTCTCATCAAACTTGGTGGAAGGGTATATCCTGGACCAGTGAAGAACCCAATATATTTTGGAACAGATCCGAATCACATGGCAGATAGGCAGATTATTTTTCACTTGTAACTGAAGCTTCTACAAATGATTCTGATGAGAGATAGTTGATTGATTGATTGATTGAAACTCAAGAATCAACTCCCTTTCTCGAGAATCCCCTTGTAGCAGGTTTAAAGCGAATGTGCTGTGACTAAACATACAACAAAAACAAACAACTCAAACATCACTGTAAAAACAAAACACAGTGGCTGAAGTAAGCACTCTTTGACTGCCCTTCCAGTTGGTGTTGATCCTCTTATCTTAACTCTCTGCAATAAAGCAAATGTACTTCTCAAAAATGTTGAAGTATTTCTTTAAATGTGTATTTATTACGTATGTAAAACATGAGCTTATGCAGACATGCACTGACTTGTACACTCATGCAGTACAAAGAGTACTCAATGCCATTCATTTGGCCAGTTTCTACACACGTAATGCACACACAGCTTGGCAGGCTCAAGTGTGCCTAAGTAGTGTGGGAAATATCTGTTGGCACGTTTGGGATCCACAGATGTCTCGTGAACATATTCTCAGTCTGCATAGCCAGCTGTTCACACACAAATTGTGATTTAACATTTCCTGACAGTGCCAGCATTTCAGACATACATTTGAAAATACTTTATACAGTTAGATTTACTGCCTTTTCCTGTTCATCATGTTCTCTTTCTTCTCTTCCTCCAGCCTTTCCCGCTGGTGTCGTCCTCCAGGTGGATGGTGAAGAGAGGAGAGCTGACTGCGTTCGTGGAGGACAACGGCATCTTCCTCAAGCGGACGTCACGGCAGCAAGTGTATTTCTTGCTCTTCAATGACGTCTTCATCGTCACCAGGAAGAAGAGGTGAGTCTGTCGGACAGTGCAGGCAGGTTGTGTGTTTGATTCAGCTGTTGTGTGGCCTTGGTGTGCAGGCTGGACTCATAACTCACCTGTTCTGACATGTGGAGGGTGAAAGTGTAACTAAAAGTCCTCACAGTCAAAACACTGTGCGTGAGTGTATGAGCCAGATATGACCATGACCCTGAGTACCAACAGGGCGTGTAATATTGTCGTCTCCGTCTTCATGTTTTAACTTGTTCCGGGAAACTAACGTGTTCAAATGAAGAACAGTTGTTGAGGTCCACACTGAAATGAAAGCAAAATCTAAACACTGGAAAAACAACAGTTATAGTCTCAATGTTGAGTCATTATCAGTCTGATTATCTGACTGATTTACCACACAGTCTCAGGCAGGGTATCGTTTAAAAAATGAAAATACCAGCATGAACACCAGTAACCTTAAAGTGATATCGAAACCAACAGAGTGCTTCATCCGATACCCTCTTTTTTCCGCTTCATTCGATACCCTTTGTTTGAATGGAAACATTACTGAAATAAGCCTTCATACTTTTTGCATTTAAACGCTATATTTGTGTACCATGGTTATACCTTCAAACATTTTGGTGGCATCTCAGCACACTGAAGTACCAGAGCGCACCTATGAGGTGCACCTGCATGCATGGACATGCAGATCGAGGCTTGTTTCGGGTAATTTAATCACTGTTGCTAAGGTGGCAAGTTTACATAGTCAACCATAACTGACCACGCAATCAAACGTTAGACATGTCGAGAATATTACTCAGCAGTAATTCCACGTAAACGCCCACTCTCTCGTCTCTGTCTCTCTGTCAGTGCTTTGACTCTGAATCAGTGTCACACTTTTTACGTAAAAGTGGCTCCATCAAGATGTTGTATAACATCTACCACTTCTTAAAGATTATTAATGATTTCTTACATCTCATAAGCAGAAACTTGCTCATTCTGTTAACATTCTGCATTAATTTGAACTCTCATTAACATGAAATGGTCAAACAATAACAGTTATGCACTGGGATATAAATTTTAAAGAAGAAAATATCGGCTTTAGCTGATGTCAGAGAACCGAGTATTTCTACGCTGAAATACTCGGTTCTCTGATTGATTGGAGAAGTATGGATACTTCTTGGTACTGGTGTATTTCAGTTGATAATCTTTAAAGTATTGAGTATCGATACCCAACACTAATGCTGCCCCTCTGCTTTATGGGTGTGTTTATTAAGCTGAACAGGTGCAGTTACCTGAACCTGCTGGCATTCTGAACGTGAGCCTGTTTTTCTGAGTTGTTGAGGTCTCGACATGTCTCAGTGCCATGAATCATCTGCAGCGAGCAGACCTGCTTATTGTCAGCTCTGTCAGTGAGCCTGCTTTCCCTCCTCTGTTTCCTCTAGTTTCAGTCAGAACCATGAAGCGAGCCATAAAGAGGACTTCCTTGAAATGATGTGGTTTTCATTTATGTGTGTGTGCTTGTGTGTGTGTGTAGTGTTGGTGTGCGCGCACAAGTGTGCCTACTTCTGCCAAAAAAGTCCCTTCCCGTCCATCTCCCTCCGTGTCTGGAACTGATTTTACCGCCACTTGCAGATGAAGAATTCCTAAGAATCATAAAAAAAAGAAAGATTAAAAACAAGAAAGGGGGAAAAAAAGGAAAGAAAAGAAACATACCATACGATATTTTTCTGGGAATCCAATCCAGCAGGCAGACTCCAGCAGTGCGTGGTGTCAGGCCTGTGTTTGGAAGAGGGATTTGGGAAAGGGAGTGCTCCAGAATCAGAGTGTGTATTTGTGCGTATGCGTGCGTTTGAATGGGAGAAGCTGTTATAATATTGGTTTGTACTGCGGGGAGCACTGGAGCCTTGCCGTGGCACGCTACTCGACTGCACTCCATCTGCAGTAATCAAAACAAAAACACACCAGGGGTACACCAGGCACAGCCAGGTCACAAACCCTCCCAGACATAATGGTATAATAGCTTGTTCCCCTTTCCTCGGCAGTTATGACTCTGGAGTGTGTGTGTGGGGGGGTGTAGCTTACAAGCAGCTAACTGCACTTTGTTGCCAAATGCAATAATGCTGCTGTGTGCTTGAATCCTTTCAGCTTCATCTTGTCTCATTTTTCATGAGCTTACATTTCTAGGAATACGGTGAACACCAGAAGGAAAGAGGGGAGTAGAGGTCAAAGCCACAACACTTAAACAGTAGAGAAAAAACATACCTATGACCTTAGAATGTTTTCTGCTTTAAAAGGACGATATTTTGTTATATTCAGGAGAAAGAGGCCATAAATGTGTGTTTCACCCTGTGTTAGGTGATAGAGAATCTTAAAATGTCTGTGGTGCAATAACATTTAATCTAGTATTGTGTTTGATTATCAAATCTGAATTATTTCACAACTGTTATCAAGCCTGTATGTCGTTCTCAAGTGAACTGCAGCTATTTTGATAATCATTTGATTGTTGAAATATTTTTTAAGTAGGGTGTGCTGATATAATGATCAGTATCGGCCCTAGAATCTGGCAGTACAGGCAATACAGGGGTTAAGATTAATTGCATTGCTGTAAGCAAGTTGATATATCGCTATTTTAAAATCTAATTTTAGAAAAACTGTTGTAATATAAATTCTTAAAATATGACTTTAAAAAGTTTACTCTTTTATGCAAGCAAAGCAATGATGAAAGATAACAACACTGCCGTCTCGCGGTATCACAATGTATGATTTTGTGATCTGTATTGATTTTCAAAAACACTGTTGTGTATCAGCATTTTCTTACAACCTTAATCTGTCATAAATCATTGAATCAGTTATGGAAGAGTGGCACCGGAATTAAAATCCTTTTTTTTTAAATACTCAGTTAAACTTTTGCACAAAGTAGCACTTTGAATTTCAGTTTTAATGGCTGAATGTTGCTGGATGATTAAAACAGCAGCTAAAAGTTCTGCATATGAAAAGTGTAAATGAAAAGAAGCAGCAGTGTTGCATTACTGATGTGGTCTATGTCTGTATTCATTTATGTGAGTGGAATATTTGTCTCACAGTTTGGGCATGATATATTTTTAGGTGGCTTCTTTAAGCAAAGTTCAGCCCTACAAATGTGTTACTAGCAGCTTAGTTGTTGAACAGAGGAGAAAGTTGAGGAGGATTCGTATTTGTATGGGCAGATACTCAAGGTTGCTGTGTTGGTATTGGACAGTAAAAAAGTGGTATCAAGCCAGGATTTTCTGCTATTCTCTGTTTTTATGTCTCTGTCAATGAAATATCTTTGAGTTTTTGAATGTTAGTTGGACAAAACAAGACATTTTAAGACTTCATCTTTACTGTTTTCTGATGTCTAATAGACCAAACAGTTAATCAAGAATATAACTGTGAGTTTTGTTAAGGGATGTAACAATACCAAAAAACTCACAGTACACAATAAAAAGTCTATAATATATTATTTATTGTAATGATAAAAAACAGACAAAAGACAACTTGAAAAAATATCCTTTAATAAACAATAAATCTGAAGTATACAGCATTTTATGTTCATATAAAATTTATTTTTGTTGGAACTTAGAGTGCTTCTGCTTTTCTTCTTTAATAAAATAAAAGAAGCCTGTCATGACCCGAGCATGAGCATGTTTGAATTAGGTTTGTACAACTGCTAAACAAAAATAATGCAGCAGACAATAGCGGTCCTTTTACAAAATAGAATTAAAAATAAGAAAGTAATATAATATAATTTTTTTTTTCTTGCAATATTCAATATATTGTTACCACCCTAATTTACAATGAAAATAATTATGTGCAGCCCTATATTAATAATTTATGAACAGAAAATCAAAGTTTGAATTGTTTAAATGTATTTATGTGGTGTTGTTTTATACTTTGCCTGCGATAAAAGAAGGAAGGATACAAGTTTCGATCAGTGATTCGTTAGACTCTCGGCTTAGCAATTCTGTTTATTTTATCAGCTTTAAATTGGATCCAACATGGGACTGCTTATTGGAAACCCATGTCAGACTGGTCTATTGTCACGCAGCGGGGGAAAGTGTTGATGTGCTGCACTCTGGCTCACAGGAACACTTACATAACACTGAGTCCACACCAGCTGGCTCCCCTCTCATCCTCACTTCCCCCCTTTTTCCTGTGCGATGCTGCCTGGGCATCATCTAAACATTCAGTATTGTTGAGTTTCAGATTTCCATCTCTCTCTATTTTCTCTTATTTTTTCTCTCTCTGTTCTTTTTGGTAGTCATGACCTTGTGGGTTTTTCCTATCGCTCTGGGTGTGCGTGTGTATGTGTGTGCGTGCAAGTCTATATTCCCAACACTTTCTGCTTTAGTTTTTTTCCCTCCCTCTGTTTGTTTGACTATACCATAGTCTCAACACTCCTACTTTGCTGCAGTACATTTTACTCTTATCGTGTGTGTGTGTGTGTGTGTGTGTGTGTGTGTGTGTGTGTGTGTGTGTGTCTGTCTGTCTTCACGCTCGACTAGGAGTCTTATCTCAACATCTCTCTGAGGATTTGAGCTAAATCTGCTTGTGTGTTGAAGAACTGGTTGTACATCAGTAAGGTGGTAGCTGTGATGACGTGTGGTAGATGCCTGTGCTATCTCTACCGGCACACCGATCTTCATTCCAGTGAAACTGACTGTTTGTTTCTCTTTAGGTGGCTCGTGAGATCACTAAACAGTAAAATGGATTTCTTTGTCTTACTGTTTTAGTTTTTAACGCCACATTTCGACATACGATTACCCGCCTTCATTCCTCTATTTTGCAATAATCCAACCCTGTACTGTACCCCCTCGTCCCCCCCGCCGCACACATGAGAAAACTCAGCCCACAAACATGCAGATTCCCCACCCATCCTATCATTCCCCCGTGTCATGTAAATGGCATTCCAGGCATTTTACCTGTGGGGCTCTCAGGAGCCCAAAATACTGACGAAATCCAGCTATTTAACCTCCAAACAGTGTTTGGGATTATCTGATAGTTTCTTATAAGAACTCATTTGGGATCTTTAGGATGTTGGTTTACACAAAGGTCTGAAATGTTTTCAGGGGAAGATTCATGATATTTTTAACTATTTGTATTCCAAATAGGTGTTTACACTTCGAATTTGTTAATTAATGGGTAAATATATTAATTACTATAGATTTTCTAACCATACCCTGAGGATTAAATTCCTGGTTTAAAGTTTTTTTAAGGGGTTAAATCTACAAAATAACATTACATGTACTCTTTAATTCATACCACCTTATTTTCTTTTCAATTCAGCTGCAAATTAACCCCAAATATGATAAAATATGAATACACTGATTGACATGAGTGTAATATTTTGTAATTGTGATATTTTTAGATGTTTTTAATGGATCAAAGGTTTTAATGGTAAAAATCCTTACAGATGGACCAAAAACCAGTCATCCCTCAGTCATCACTGATTTTTCGCCTTAATTGAAGGCCCTTTTAAAATTACCTAAAGTATCACTATCTATTAATTTATCCATTTACACCTTATTCTCACCTTAAGAAAATTAAGGCCCTATGAAGGTATAAATTCAGGGTTTTATGTTTACTTTACCCCTTTAAAAACTCCTTAAACTGTGTATATAATTCATTTTAACTATCATATATCACGATCCATTAACTTATCCATTAAAAACATCAATGTGTGGTTTTACAGAGCCACTATAAAGCCAAGCTAGTTAGCTATCACCCTGTTCCCAGAATTTTTTGCTAAGCTAGGCTAACCAACACCTCGCTCTGCAGCTCCATAGTGTTATAGTGTGTAGTGTTATGAATCTTCTCACCTAACTCTCGACAAGGAAGCAAATAAGAGTATTTTCTAAAATGTTGACCTTTTCCTGATGCAGAGAGCAGCTTGTGGTTACAGTTGGATGCAGCACAAATACTCTCCTTTTTTTTTTCTTTTCTTTTTTAGCATTTTCAATGTCTCTCTTTCCTGTCCTCCCCCACCACGTTTATCTGATTTGTGTCTCCTGTACTTTCTCCTCTTAAGTTCCAAGAGGTCTAAGTGGTTGTGGGCAGCATGCTTTGACTTGATTGATTGCTGGACAATAGGGGTTGATGGGGAACAGTTGAACCTTGTTGAGAGCCTCCCAACCATGACCGTGGATTCTCCAACCAGTCACGACCCCGGAGTCTAGAGAGAGTGTGGGTTTGTAAATGAAAGAGTAAGACAGTAAGACATGGACAGATACACTGTCACTGCTGTTTGTTTAAGTACTACCTTTGTCCCTGCCTGTGTGTGTGTGTGTATGTGTGTGTTCAGCATGACTGTGAACACTAATGCACATAATGGCTTACAAGAAGTTAGTTCCTGTCCAGCAGCTTCTCAGCTTGGCTGCTGTCTCACTCACAGGTTGATAAAACACATGTGGGGTGGACTAAAGCTCCTGTTTTCCAGAGCACGATGAAAACACACAAACACACACATTTTCTCCATGTTCAGTGCTGCATCAGAGGTACCATGTTTCATAATCAGCTCCAGATGTTTCTGTGCACTGCTCGACACGGGGTCACGCTCAGGTAAAGAGTACTCATGAGAAATGTAGGCATGTTACTGAAGCAACCAGGGGCCAGCTGATTTAGTGTGAGGACATGGAGAGAGCTGAATGTTTGGAATTTTGACTGGCACACAATCTGACACATAATGTGACATTTGATTTATTAATCCAGGTGAATTTGATTAACAACAGCCTTTAGCCTCTCAGGGCTTAAGAGGCTGAGGTACAATGAAACCAGATCTCTCCTGAAAACAATAAGCTTAAATCTAATGTGTGAGAGGGAGTGGATGGATGGTGTAGTGCACAATATTAATATTATTTATTATTATTATTATTATTACAGATGTAATGTTGACCTCAAATTTAAATTAATTAGCCAATAGTAAAAAATATTGTCTAGACAGGCATTAATTTTAACATTTAAACATTTTAATCTGCATATAAACATTTAAACATTTGCATTTAAAATAATACTGGAAAAACAGAACAAAAACAGCATATTATATTTCTGTTAAAGCTCCAGTTGGTGACCGGTGTACCATGTGTCCATGTTTGGGCAGAAACAGGAATGCAGACAGTAGAATTTAAGGCTGAAGGGCACGTTACACCAATTGTAGATTTGGGCTTTCAACAGCCGACCACAGGAATCATTTGGGAACAGATGCTGAAGCACACACAAGTCAGAGAAACAACCATGTTAAATGATACTAATGTTTGTCTTAATGTTTGTTTGAAAAGTTGCAAAGAAAAGCAGATGAATCCATATTTATGTTTCAGTACCAACCTGCTAGACAGTGTATCTGAATATCAGGATATTTAAACCAAGTCCTCATGATATTCAAACTCAAAACTTAAACTAAACTCTCTTACAGTTTTATTTTGAAATTAAAATAGTTTCATTTTGTGTTTTGTGGCTGGTGGGATAGTGTTTCAGGGAAAATGTTTTTGAGTTAACTCAACTGTCAAATTTGGTTGACATCAGTTTTCCAGTTTAACAACTATATGTGTGACATCGAGTGTGTGTTTGTGTGTGTAAGATGATATTAAGTGTGTTTCTTGATGTATTTTGGCTGGTAAAACTGTTGTTTTATGTCAGTAGATATCTGAATTCAGTCCAAATTGGTAACTAGCTTGTTCTACAGCACTTTAAAGGGATGGTTCGGATTTTTTGAAGTGGGGTTGTATGAGGTAGAATAATTTCACTGCTATACCTTGCCATCAGACCGCCTTTTCCAGCAGGAAACCGGTGTTATACAAGACAAATATCACTCTCTAAAGCAACCAAACGCCATTGTCGAAATCAGTAATTTTACCTCACAGAAGACGGGAGTGGCTGGTCTAATGTTGTCTTGATGGGTTAGTATGTTTTTGTTATAGTGTGACTTCTGTGAATCCAAGCTAACACTTTAAAACATTGAAGTCGCACAACAGCAAAAAAAAATAAATAAAAGATTTAAGCAGTGGTAGACCAGCAACTCCACTGTTCTGTGAGATAAATTTGCTGTTTTTGGAGGAGTTTGGTTGCATTTGAGAGAGCGATAACAGCAATTTCCCTTTGGAAAAGGCTGTCTGATGGCAAGGTAAAGAGGGGGAAACATTATAAATATAGCAGAAACTTAGACCGATATTGATTTTAGTACATTGCTTTGCTTCCTACACCAGTGCTCCTGCTGCTTCTCCAAACTGGGGCGTTGTTGATCACCATCTACTGTATGTAATACACTTAGTCTGGATAAGTACCTCATACAACCACACTCCAAAAAATCCAAACTATCCCTTTAATGATTGTCATGGGATTGGATTGGATGGGATTCCACTGAATTATGGGCAGTTACAGCTTTTTGAACACAGAACAGTAAACAAACTTATTAAATCTTGCCGTCTCTTTCAGCGAGGAGAGCTACACCGTGATCGACTACGCTCTGAGGGACCAGATCTGGGTGGGCCCCTGTCAGCCCGAGGATCTCAACCTGTCACCGGTCCGAAGCACCACCAGCATGCTGAGCTCACGGCAAGCTGGCGCCAACCATCTTTTCCGTCTGCGTTTCCGTAGCAACCACTCCGGTGAAAAGGTGCCCATGATCCTGGGGACGGAGTTGCTGTGAGTGCAGTTATTTATTTTTTTGTAACCTTTGTCCCACTTTTTTAATTGCGCTGTTTTTGTTTCACTTGCGTTTCAGTTATAGATTAACAAGATCTTGTTGTTGAGCATGAGGTGAATCATGCTTTCCGATGACGTGATATTAACCCTGCATCTTTTTACATAAACGTTAGTAGGCCAGGCTGGTCATAAGGTTTGATATTTTGGTTTACAGTCAATTTTCTGTGGCTGAAAGCTCATCTCCTTTAAAAAATAAAGCCCAGGTCCTTCTTTTTTCCCTCTTACTCCCTTATCTTTCCCTTATGTGGTCCCTAATATGCTTTTTACCTTGAAGTAAGAAAATCCCATTATCCCTCTTTCTTCAGCTCTTATTTCTTGGTCTCATTTTGGACCATTACAGGTCACAGGGATATTTAGTTTCATCCATTCTCAAGACAGCCTGAGCCTTACTGCTTGTTGTTTATGTGACCCAGGAAATGAAGTTTATTAGTCTGTTATACAGCCATACTGTCTGCAGTCGTACTGTAACACAGACCGGCTGCACCAGATAATTGTTTTGTTGACTGAGCGTCTTCCAACCAAACCATCTATTTTGGGGAAACCAAATCTTTGTTTAAAGTCTGCTGGTTTTAGCTGAAACTTGTTGCGTGTGCAGCGTGAGTGATTACTCACACATCTGACCTAGAAATACAAGTTTTGAAGTTCTTTGATATTCACTCTGTGTAGCTTTGATGGTAAAGTTCAGACCAAACTTCCCGCCTGATTCTATCTCTCTCTGTGCAGTTAGCAGAGTGCACAGCGAGGTTGTTTAGATTGATTATATAACCCGCACAAACAAAGGGGATCTGTCATATATTGGGCTTCATACAGAGTTTATTTGTTCTAGTTAGCGTTCAGACTTTCAGTCCGTGTGCATGAGCGTACACACGCTCAGTTTTCACTGTAATTATTTTGTGT